>PVJS01025913.1:0-27450 GCA_004027185.1 Glis glis
CTAGTGAGACCCTGTTTCAAAATAAAAATAAAATAGGGCTGGGGGTGTAGCTTAGAGATAGAATGCCTCTGGGTTCAATCCCCAATACCACAAAATAAATACATACATACATACATATATACATACACACACACACACACACACACACACACACACACACACACACACTTATAAGGCAAAGCTCTTAGCCAGGCATGGTGGCGCACACCCATAATCCCAGTACTTGGGAGGCTGAGATAGGAGGCTGACAGGTTCACGGCCAGCCTCGGCAATTTAGGAAGGCCCTGTGCAACTTAGTGAGATCCTGTTTCAAAATAGAAGATAAAATAGGGCTGGGGGTAGCTCAGAGGTAGAATGTTCAACCCCTAGTACCCCCCCCCACACACACACAAATGCCAAGCTCTTCAATTTGACCCTCATGCCAGCTCTGCAGGGAGGAGAAGCGAGGTACCATTCTTTCCACTCCACAAATACGAAAATGGAGACTTGGTGATGTCATCTGTTCGAGTCATACAGCAGAGCTGTGGCTCGAATTCAGCCAGACACCACATCCAAACTGATTCTCTCTCTCTTCTATCACAACATGACACAGGCGACACTCTAAACAACCCAGAACACTGAAGACTTGTTGAAATTCTTACCTTCGTCTACTAGTAGCTCATCTTGAAATGCTTCAGCAAAATCCACATTCTGCAGCACGCTGTGCTCAGGAAGCATCCGTCTTATAATCCCTGGGGTACTTGACAGCGCTCTGCCAAGAGAGAGTTTCATTCAAAAGTGACTTCATGTATAAAATGACCTTACCTGGATTTTCATTAAGATATTTGGCAAATCCCACTAACTGCATGTTGCATTAGCACATAGATCTTGTCTCTTAAGTCTAATATAAGTACTTTTAAAAGAAAAACCTGTTTTGGAAGTTCCCTTAAAAGTTACAAATGGTAGTAAAATCATCGGTTTTGGTTAAATATTAACATCAAATCTAGAGTCTCCAATGTAGTAGGAAAGAAAAGTAAAATTTGATACTTTTCAGGTCTTACATTTTCACTATTTGTGATAATTTGGTCATAGTCAGAAATGTGTCTCAGAAAAAAAAACATGGTAAAAAATGGTAATATATCAGAGTAAAATATTTACATTACTATGTAACTGTGTTTATCTGGCCTCCTCAGAGAATCTCTGAGGTAAAAACTAGAATGTCAATTTCCTTCTAACGCTCAGATATTCATGAACAAAGGCAATCTCATCACTCTAAGTTTTTGGCAAAGCAGAGTTCTGAAACAATGCACCATTTCTATACGCCACGAGAGACACAGAAGAAAAACCCAATCCTGGCAATCTGGGTTTTCCAAATGCCAGTTTCCATGTGTAAACTACTTAATTAAGAAATAAAGCCAGGGGCTAGGGATGCAGCTTAGGGGTAGAAAGCTTGCCTAGCCTCAGGGGCTGGGGATGCTGCTTAGGTAGAAAGCTTCCCTAGCATCAGGGGCAGGGGATGCAGCTTAGGGGTAGAAAGTCTGCCTAGCATCAGGGGCTGGGAATGCGGATTAGAGTAGAAAGCTTGCCTAGTATCAGGGCTGGGGATGCAGCTTCGGTGTAGAAAGCTTGCCTAGCATCAGGGGCTGGGGATGCAGCTTAGGGTAGAGAGTTTGCCTAGCATGTGTGAGGCCCGGGGTTTAATCCCCAACACTGAAGGGGATTAAAAAAAAAAAGATGTATTTAGGCTTGGTGACACATGCTTATAATCCCAAAACTTGGGAGGCTGAAACAGGAGGATCACAGGCTGGAGGTCAGCCTTAGCAACTTAGAGAAACCCTCAGCAATTTAGCAAGACCCTGTTCCAAAATAAAAATAATAAAATTGGGATGGGCGTGTAGCTCGGAAATAGAATGCCCCTGCATTCAATCCCCAGTACCACTAAAAAAAAAAGAATTTACAAGAACAAAGCCAGGTTCAAATGTGAGTTCTTCACATTTGGCCTATTCTAACACCAGGTTATCAAGTCATCATTAAATTTTCTCTTTTTAGCCAGGCATGGTGGCGCATGCTTGTAATCCCAGAACTTGGGAGGCTGAGACCGGAGGATCCGGGTTCGTGGCCAGCCTTGGCTACTTAGTGAGGCCCTCCGCAACTTAGTGAGACCCTGTTTCAAAATAAAGAATAAACAATAGAGCTGGGGGTATAGCTCAGAGGTAGAATGTCCCTGGGTTCCACCCCTAGTTCCACAAAAATAAATAAATAAAATTTAAATAAAAAATGAAGCCGGGCGTGGTGGCGCACGCTTATAATCCCAGTACTTTGGGAGGCGGAGACCGGAGGATCCGGGTTCGCGGCCAGCCTCAGCTTGCACGCGCACGCTGGCGCGTGTTTTCTCTCTCTCTCTCTCTCCCTGTCTCTCTCTCTCTACTCTCTCTCTCTCTGCAACTTCGTGAGACCCGGTTTCAAAATAAAGTATAAAAAAAATAGGGCCGGAGGCATAGCGCGGAGGTAGAACACCCCTGCATTCAATCCCTGGTACCGCAAAAAAATAAATAAATACAAAAATAAATAAAAAAATAAAAAATGAAATAAATTTTCTCTTTTTAAAATTCCAATAAGCCTTAACAAAGTAAAAACAAAACAATTTCCCAAATCTGGATCTGAGTAAAACCCAGCAGATTGCAAGGGACTAGAAGAAGGAAAGACTGCGGCATTCCCCCACAGCCCTGCTGGAGCGAACGGCTTCCTCCTAGCTGGTGAAACGTCATGAGCGCCACCTGGTCATTATAAAAGACTCCAGAATCTAATACATAAGAATGTAGCACGTTTAAATCACACCTATAGCAACAGCCTAAATCTGCCCACAGGTCAGCGTGTTAAAGTACATTTAAATTAGATGCATCAAATCTTATAGAAGCACATGCTTTAAGCAACTAGAAGTTAAACATCTTACATCTAAAAATATGACAATCCTTTTAAATAATTCACAGCATTCCAGGAATATTCCAAATTCTTTCTGTAGTTCCTAAAATCTTTTCTGAAACTGACCTACTGTCTCTTGAGAGATCCTGGAGTACGTTAGAAACATGGTCCCACTATGACATATGATGCTCCTACTTAGCAGAAAGGACAAGAAGTGTGGACGCATGCCTGAGGAAGAGGCGCACGCAGGAAACAGGAAGTGTGCTCCCGCAGGTACGCCACCCCACCATGGCCACTCATCAGCCGCACGCAGGAAACAGGAAGTGTGTTCCCGCAGGTACGCCTGCCCCACCGTGGCCACTCATCAGCCACACAGTTCACAGAGATTTCCCTTCACCTACCAGTTCACCAAGACAGAGTGATGAAGTATGTTCTAAAAATTCCAAATCCCATTACCACTTAAGCCTTATTTCCACTGAATAATTCCCAAGATTGTCTAAGACAAGTAATCTACCTTCGATATTGCTGTCTGGAAATTTCATCTCCACCAAAGAAGTATATAGTTGAGAGTTCTGTTGCAGTTTTATAATCGTTCTTTCTGTCTGATGGATTATATATTAAAGTAACATCCTAATGCCAAGAAAAAAATCAGGAGTATTAAATATTTCTCTTGAGTAAGTCATTTCTCTCTGAACGAACAGTCTGGTCAGCCTAAACATTCAACATGGACACAACTGCATGTGGGGGGCATTTCCACGAAGGCTGGGTGAGCACTTCTACATTACTAACAGATATTAGTTATATTAGTTAGCTTTTGGCCATAAAATACATCATTATTAATCTAAAAATGAGTTCACATTTTTTTTTTTTTTTAGTATTGGAGGTTGAACCCAGAGGCAGTCTACCTGCGAGCTACGCCCCCAGCCTTATTTTACTTTTTATTTTGAAACAGGGTCTCACTAAGTTGCAGAGAGCCTCACTAAGTTGCTGAAGCTGGCCTGGAACCTGTGATCCTCCTGTTTCAGCCTCCCAAGTACTGGGATTACAGGCATGTGCCACCACGCCCGGCTTCGAGTTTGCTTTTCTACGGCAGAGATTTTTATACTTACTTCTTGTGTTCTTTCTTTGAGTACAAATTTATCTGGAAAGATCCTCAATACTTCAGGATCCAGCAAAACTTTTCTCTGAGAATCCTTAAATCCTATTGCTTTAACAAAAGCTGCTCGAGAGCCGGTGTTTCGGACAGAAAACACAATTTTACTTTCTTTGCCAGGTACTAAGCCATTCACTGTTACCATGTAACTATCAGATAATTTCTTCACACCTTCCAAAATAAGGTTACTTGTTCCTCCATATCCAGACAAAGGTATCTAAAAGAATATACATATCCAAATTATTTCATGTAAGAGAACAGAAGATTTAATTATAGCCAGAAGAAAATATAGAACAATTAATACAATTCAAATTTTAATGTTTGTATACTTGGGCTAGTAATTACCCCACTTTTAGTCCAGCATTATCTGAAAACTATCTTTTTTTTTTTTTTTTTGCTACTGGGAATTGTTCCCTGGGGCATTCTACTTCTGAGATATACCCCCAGCCCTATTTATTTTTATTTTGAAACAGGGTCTCACTAGGCTGATGAGAGTTTCACTACTTGCTGAGGCTGTCCTCGAACCTGCAATCCTCCTGTTTCAGCCTCCTAAATACTAGGATTACAGCCGTGTGCCGCCACACCCAGCTCTGAAGACCTATCTTAAGAAAAAGCAAATCAAAGAGTTGCAAACTTACATACCTTTCAACATGCTGATAGTCAAAATTTCACTAGTACACAAGTCAAGCTTAGAGGGCAGAGGACGATTAAAAGATCAGTACAGACATGTTTGAAGGTTTAGGGTGAAACATATACATATTTGTAATTAGCTTTGAGCTGACACATGGTGAGCCATGGAGTCAGAGGTCCACCAGAACGGGAGCTCCAGAAGCCAAGTGCAAGGCGTGTGGGGGTGCCCACGGAACTCTCCACCTTCTCAGTAACTCTGCAAGTCTTCACAATGAAATGTCTGGGCTGGGAGTCTATTACCAGACAATCCTCTTAGCGTTCTGTGAAAAAATGTGGCAGCCATCTACTTAGGACCCCCACTCGGATCCTGGTTTGTTTAAGACGATGCCAAACCCAACCTGGGCTGTCAAAGCAACTGGTTCTATGCTAGGTCACCGGGGTTATTAGTTCTCTAGAGAATTTTCCTCATTAATGGCCTCAGGTACTGGCCAGCAAACATGAAAATACATTCAGGATGGTCTGAAAGCCACCGCCCATTTGGTCCTCTCCACAAACTAAATGTACCTTTACACAAAGCGAGATGACAGAGAGCTGCGCACCCAGGTGCACCAGGGCCGTGTCGATATGTGCGGCTCACCTTGAAGGAGGCTGGTTTTAAGATGGCCTCTTGCATCTTTCACCAAGTCTGCCCACAATGGGGCCGGCGAGTGGCTCCAGAGAAGAGTGGACCCCACGGCCAGATACAGACATACTGACTAGTCTGTAATTGATCACAGCCCTTCTCTGATGCTAGGAAACGGCTCCGACGTTTCAGACCCCGCCCACTGCCAGGCCACTGTGCGGTTTGAAGCTCGAGTTTCATTTGGCTGTCCTGCTCTTATTTTCTTTCCTCATGATTTATCCCTTTTATCTCTAATAGTCCTGAATGTACTTATATAATGGCTTCAAATCCATTTTAAAAATTATGTTGGAGCCGGGTGTGGTGGCGCACGCTTGTAATCCTAGTGCTTGGAAGGCTGAGACAGGAGGATGGCAGGTTCGTGGTCAGCCTCAGCTACTTAGTGAGACCCTCCGCAACTTAGCGAAACCCTGTTTCAAAATAAAGAATAAAAAAATAGGGCTTGGGGTGCACCTCAGAGGTAGAATGACCATGAGTTCAATCCCCAGTACCGGAAAAAAAAATTATGTTGGGCCTGGGTACAGTGGAGCACGCCTGTAATCTCAGTACTTGGGAGGCTGAGACAGGAGGATCGCAAGTTCAAGACCAGTGCACAGTAACTTAGTGAGACCTTGTTTCAAAATTTTAAAAAGGAAGGGGTAGCGGGGAGGGGTATAGCTCAGTGGTAGAGCGCCCCTGGGTGCAATCACCAGTACCAAAAACTAAAAAAAATTATGCTGGGAACAAAATATAACTCTATCTCTTATCTTGGTATCCCTAGTATCTATAACATAACAGAGTCCAGCAATTTCTATCAACAGATATTTGCTATGGTCTGAATGTGTGTCCCCCAGATTCCTATGTTGCAACTTAATCCTCAATATGACAGTTTTAATAGGTGGGCCCTTTTCAGAAGTGATTACTTTTTTTTCTGGTGGCACTGGGGATTGAACCCAGTGGGATTCTACAGCTTAGCTATACCCCCAGTCCTTTTTTATTTTTATGTTTTGAAACAGGGTCTAAGTTACTGCGTGCTGGCCTTCAATCTGCCATCCTCCTGTCTCAGACTCCCAGTACTGGGATCACAGGGGGGCACCACCATGCCTAGCTAGAAGTGATTACTTAAGGCAGGAGCCCCACCCTTGGGACTGGGATTAGTGCCTTTAAAAAGGTGATAAAGGAGGGCTGGGTTGTAGCTCAATGGGAGAGCACTCGCCTGGCATGTGTGAGGCCCAGTTCAATCCCCAGCACCACAAAAAAACAAAAGCACAAGAGGATGAAGAGAGTGCCCGTGCCCCTCCACCAGGTAACAACACAGTAAGAAGGCATCGTTTTTGAAGCAGAGAGCAAGCCCTTGCCAGTGAATCTGCTGGTCCCTTGATCTCGGACTTCCCAGCCCCCCAAACCGTAAGCAGTAAATTTTTGTTCTTTACAATTTATCCAGTCTGTGGTATTTGCTTACAGTAGACCAAATGGACAAAGATAGTATTTTTGCTGAGTTAAAAAATAAAATTTACTTGGAAAGTCAATATCTTAAACAATTCTACCTGGATATACCTAAAGATGTATAATACTGAAAAGTGGGGTACATTTCAAAATTCTCAAACTATAATGAAATTTAAAAACATTTGAAGAGAATGTAGGAATACTACAATGGTTGCCATGTGTGTGGGGGGGTACTGGGGATTGAACCCAGGGCATTCTATCTCCAGGCTGTGCCCCCAGCCCTGTTTTATTAATTTTGTTTTAGAAACAGGGTCTCACTAGGTTGCTGAGAGTCTGGATACACCGCCAAGGCTCTCCCCCAACCTGCGACCCTCCTGTCTCAGCCTCCCAAGTACTAGGATTATAGGCGTGCACCATCATGCCCAGCTCAATGGTTGCTTTTATACCTTGACAATTACTCTCTAACTTGCTTGTAAGTCTAGACACTTATGAAAAGTAGAATATGTAACTTACCAACATTAAACCACTAGTTGTAGCTTATCATAAACTCCATGGAAGGAAAACAGCAATGAAATTCTCTTACCATGAATTTAATGCCAGGTTGTGATCGATTTCCAAGTTGTTTGATTTCTAGTTTAGCCAACATACAAGATAACCGAGTAGGTGCAAATAATATGGAAATTACAATGTCTTCTTTGGGGTGAATTTTTATCTCACAGTTACTGGTCAATCGCTCTTCTGAGCCAAAAGTGTTCTGAAGCTACAATTTAAAACAATCACTGCATAAAACAAAACAGTAGTGCAAATAAATCAACTATTAACACAAACTCTTAAAAAAATCCATCTGAGAGCCAGGCGTGGTGGCGCACGCTTCAATCCCAGTACTTGGGAGGCTGAGACCAGAGGATCACAGGTTTGAGGCCAGCCTCAACAACTTAGCGAGTCTCTCTCTGTGAGACCGTTTCCAAATAAAAAATAAAAAAGGGCTGGGGGTATACCTCAGAGGTAGAATGCCCCTGGGTTCAATCCCCAGCCACACACACACACACACACACACACACACACACACACACACAGTTGACCTGCATATGTGAGTGTTTTGGACCCAGATAATACATTAGACAGAACCCAAGACCACACGTCCCACGAACCTGAAAGCAGTCCTGATCTTGTCCTTTTATGAGCAGTCGTAAGTGTTGGGTTGTAGATGTAGAACTACTTCTTAAAGCCAGTTTCTGAAGCCTAAAAACAATTACACATTTTAATTGTCTTTTTCCACGGATATTGCTACAATTACATAAATAAAGCCAATTAAAACCAATCATAATGTCTAGAGATGGATTGACTATACATGCCATCTTCGCAGGTGAGAATCGTTGCTCACGGTCCTGGAACTCTAAAACTTTCCTTATCAGAGAAAAAACTTTTTTGGCTTAATCTCTCTAATTATAGCTCCTCAGCTGGCCTTGGTTTTCATCATATTACCTGTTTTATAAAGCATCAATCAATGAAAATCATTGAAGAAATTCATTAAGTCAGTTTAATGCCCAGTAAGCTGGAGTATCTGGCTCAGTTTATCTTTCAGCAAACAAGGGGTCCTAGCCCAGGACTCATCTGCACAAAGGAGTCTTTTAAGCAGCATGGCATTAACCCTACTTCTGAACAGTCACAATGCAAGAACAGACATGAACAGCAGCTGCTAGTAGTAAGAAAACCTTTCACCTCTGAAACTACATGAACCCTCTCCTCACTGGAGACTACGGAATGCGTGACAAATCCCTCTTGAGTCCTGACAGGAAGACCGGCCATTCGTCATGTGAGCTGTGGTCTATGCCTTGCCCACCTGTGCTGAGGGGAAGTGTCGAAGTGCTATTGCCCCCGCTGGAAAACCTCCCACAGCTACACTGACTGGAAAAATGCCACTTGGGAAAATTTTCATTTTTACTTTTTAATTTTTAAAGAAACATGGTTTTTCTTTTAAGAAGAGTCATAAGTAGCCGGGCGTGGTGGCGCACGCTTGTAATCCCAGTACTTTGGGAGGCGGAGACCGGAGGATCCGGGTTCACGGCCAGCCTCAGCTCTCGCACACGCGCGCGCGCTCTCTTTCTCTCCCTGTCTCTCTCTCTACCTGGTGAGGTCCTCCGCAACTTCGTGAGACCCGGTTTCAAAATAAAGTATAAAAAAATAGGGCCGGGGGCGTAGCGCGGAGGTAGAACGCCCCTGCGTTCAATCCCCCGTACCGCAAAAAAAAAGAAGAGTCATAAGTAATCCCAGTACTTGGGAGGCTGAGACAGGACGATCACAGATTCAAGGCCAGCCTCAGCAACTTTGCAGGACCCTTAGCAACTTAATGAGACCCTTGCTTCAAAATAAAAATATTTTTAAAAGGGCTGAGGGTGTCGCTTGGAGGTAAAACACCCCTGGGTTCAATCCCCAGTACCTAAACAAGTACAGTTATTGAGTTGAGGGGAAGAGAATTCGGTTTCTAGTTTTAAAAAGATTCCATACAAACAAAAAGGGTTAACATCTTTATTCTTTAAAGAATGCGCATCAATTAATAAGAAAAAATTCTAAACCAACAAAGTATATAAGCACACTTATGAGAAAGAGACTAGAATGAATGAAAAGTGCATGCAGAACTTTACGTGGAAATCCAAAAATTACAAGTTGAAATAAAATACCACTTTGGATCATTTTATGTTTGGAAAATAAAAGCAAAATTTATTGACTCTCATGCCTCTCTGCCAAAGGCAAACCCCACTCACTTAACCACACTGTCCCCAACATCAGGTACTTAGCACCGTGTCCTCCACGCTCCCCTTGCTCATTTCAAATCCTGCAAGCTGCTCACTCTGTGCCAGGCCCCTTCTCCTGCAGGCGGGGCAGGCGCGGGCCCGGCCATCACTCCCCGGCCCTCCTGGTGGAGTCCGCTCGCCACACCGGCACCACAGCCCCAGCCTCCGCAAGCTTCCTTGGGCATTTCAGTGAGAGAAAATATCAAGTTTCATTTCTAAGCAGACAGTATATCTCTTTACCATGACCTCTGTTGTAAAACCCTTACAGAGGAGTAGTATGCACTATTTGCGGTGGGAAAAATCATTTCTCTATGCAAGACATGAACGTGGGGGTAAGGAGACTTGAAGAACCCATAATTTAGCGAGGTGCAGCACAAAGTACCTCCTGTGCACTAAGCTTACTCCACATCCTTGAATGCTCTGGACTTTCAGAAGCCCAGGCTTCGCCCCCACCCCCAGGACCACAGACTGACCACAGGTGGTGCTGCTCTCACAGGACTGGCCTGCTCCTCTAGGCGGGGTGAGCTCTCTGCCCACCTCTGGTCTTTAAGGGACACTACAGGAGTGCGCGCCAGCTCCCTGGACTGGCAAGGGGCTCACTCATGCGTGAACTCTCTGTGAGACAGAAGTGGGTCAGGAAGTGAGGACAGTCTGGGGCTGCCACTCAGGAAGGGGCTAGGCAGACATGCCCTGACAAGTCCAAAAGTGTAAACAGTGCACACAAGACGCGGCCCATGTGCGATTTAGCTAGTGCAATCCATCCTTCTTTCCTCCCTCCCTTCCTCTATTTATTTATTTTTCATGTTTTTGTGTGGTCCTGGAGATTGAACCCAGAAGCATTCTACCTCTGAGCTACACCCCCAGCCCAATTTTATCTTATTTTGAAACAGGGTCTCACTAAGTTGTGGAGGGTCTCACTAAATTGCTGATGGCCGCGAACCTGTGATCCTCCTGTCTCAGCCTCCCAAGTACTGGGATTACAAGCGTGCGCCACCATGCCCGGCTGTAATTCTTTACTTAAAAACAGTTTAGCACATTTTAATTTTGTTTTTGGTGAGCTGGAAGTGAGATTTCAAGATGGCAGGGTATCTGAAGAGCGGCTGGATTTTAAGAATACTCATCTCTACCACAGTTATTGTTTGTTACCAGTTTTATCACAATGAGGAAATTTTTGTCCAGTCAACACACGGACAATTACGGCTCTTATCAATGTTCTTCTGCCGTTGACTTAACCATCAAAATCAGTGTTGTGTATCAGAGGGACACTGGGCAACTGAAATTTTTCAGCTTAATAATTTGGGAGCACATTAATAATACTGTAATTGCTAGGGCATTCTGCAATGCGCTTTCCCTCTTTTGACCTTATACAAGGATGTCTACGCTGAACACTTAGATGAGTTGGGCCACCTGTCACATACTTCCGGGCCTTGATCAACTATCTGGATGTGCAGGAGAGCACACCACAAATGTTTTGAGGAACATGCTGTCATCCAGGCCCTGTTCTGGCTCAACTGCAGAGACCCGCAGGGGCTTTCTAGGTAGACGCGTGGCCTTGTTCCGCCCTGCCTTTCAACCTATGCTTCGATCCTGCCTCAAGTTTAACTGGCTGCAAAAGCACAGGACACGGATGACACTGGAGCTACTCAAGAAGGACCGTCCCCGTGAACTTGCTGCACCGGGAGTCTTCACAGGCCTAGCTGAGAGGAATGTCTTACAGGGAGCTGTTCACAGAACGCACAGGCCCTCCATCCTTGAAGAGCCTAACCGATCTCCAACAGCAGCATGGATCTGGAGAGGCCCAGACAGGCGCTTCTGCTGCGCGATGGGTGCCTGGCATCCCACTCCCAGACCAAAAGAAGCAACTCAGAGGAAGAGGGTGCTAGGAAATGGGGTGTCGTATTTGCTGTTCAGTTGTTTTTGAGATTCACTGTATCGCACAGATGTATCTTTAAAAGGACCCCTACAAGACAGACCTCTCAAGAATCAGACAGGAAGAGTGATACTTCTTCCAAGCAGTGACCATCTTGTTTATACATGTGAGCACTGTGATTCGTGTCCCGGATGTGCCAGGTTGGGCCCTACCCTGAGGCCGGCAGTGCACAGGGTCTAAAGCCTCTTGTCTCTGCCTCTCACTCCACCACAGAAGTCACTTCTCACTCAACCGTTTTTAATCTCGCTGTCTTTTCAAAAGCTGCTACTGGAACAAAACAAGGTACAAATGACCACAGGAATGGTTACGCAGATGCTTGAACTCTGTAAGTAAGGAGGTTCTGTTGGGAGCATTGTTAGTCTTTGAGGTCACCTCGGTCTGGCTTGGGAGGGACATAAACTCCCCACCCAAGTGGAGATTTCTGTGCGCAGACAAATCTCCAAGGACCAAATGAGAGCGATAAGCAAAGACCCTGACAACTTCCTTGTTTACCCTTTCCTTCCCTCATTCATCTGTGACTACCTTGATATTTTTCCCTGACTCACCCCATGACTGCTTTGCTGTCTCCTGTGATTAATAATTTCTTACAATGTTTTGGTTATAACCCTCAATAAAAGTAAGACACCGGTGGAAAGAAGGTAGTAGAGATAGATATCTCTCTCCTCCCCAAACCCCTCAGCTGTCTTGTTTCTCCAAGAACCATTTTGACTCCACTGTTGTTCATGTGGGAGACTTCTCATCAATCAACATCAACACCATCCACTACAAATAGCGCCCAATGTGGAGACCATAAGATACTCCTGGCATTAACAAAAGTAGTTTTTGGGTTATATTTTTGGTACTAGGGATTGAAGCCAGGGGCATTCTACCTCTGAGCTACACCCCCAGCCCGATTTTTTAATTTCTTATTTGGAAACAGGGTCTCGCTAGGTTGCTGAGAGCCCACTAAATTGCCGAAGCTGGCTTCAAACCTGTGATCCTCCTGTCTCAGTCTCCCAAGTACTGGGATTACAAGCGTGCGCCACCACGCCCAGCTCAAAAGTAGAGTTTTAAAGAAGTCATTTCTTCACACTTGTAGTATAGATTCAGCCAGAAGCTCCTTACCTCTCAGGTACCACAGAAACATGGAAAAAATATTTATAAAAAAAAGTAAAAAATATGAAAGAGTAAACATTCCTATTCACCCAGGTTGTTAATTAGAAGCATTTGTTTACTGATTTGAAGTCTATAAAAAAAGTTGACTATATTGCTAAGCCACTAAAGGGAAAAATATTAATATATTATAAATTAAAATACTATATATACAAATTAATCTTATCATATCAATCAGCAAAGAATTCACTGAAGAACCTAAGAAAACTGAAACCTATTTCTTTGAGGTACATTTTAATAAAAGAAAAAAAAAAGTTTTTTTTTTTCAGTACTGGGAATTGAACCCAGGGCTGTTCTACCACTGAGGTACATCCCCAGCTCGTACTTTTTGTTTTCAGACAGGGTCTCACTAAGTTGCCCAGGCTGGCCTTGAACTTGCAATTCTCCTGCTTCAGTCTCCCAAGTCACTAGAATAACAGGCATGCGCCACAGGGTCTGGCAAAAAGTGAAAAAATAATTAATTAAAAAACTAAAATTCATAGCCAGGTATGGTGGCACACATCTGTAATCCCAGTACTTGGGAGACTTAGACAGGAGGATCTCAGATTTGAGGCCAGCCTCAGCAACTTAGCGAGACTCTCAGCAACCTAGCAAGATCCTGTTTCAAAATAAAAAATAAAAAGGGCTGGTGTAACTTGGAGGGAGAATTCCCCCAGGTTCAATCCCCAGTACTACAAAAAAATTAAAAAATAAGATTAAAATTCATAGCCGGGTGTGGTGGTGCACCCCTGTAATCCCAGTACTTAAGAGTACTTGGGAGGCATAGGCAAGAGGATCGTAGGTAGGAGGTCAGCCTCAGCAATTTAGCGAGACGGTTTCTAAATAAACAAAGGTTGGGAGAGTTGCTCAGAGGTAGAGCACTCCTAAGCTCAATACCCAGTACCACAAACACACACACACACACACACAAAGTTCATGATCGGGAGATTAAGTGAACATAAGATAGCTTTATCTCAACTCTAAAAAATATAACACGGTCATAATTAACACTGGAGAGAATAACATTAGGTAATTAGATGGCAAAATCTCAGCCCTCTGGGCCAGTGCACACTCACTGTGTTCTGCCAAGAGGGACGCCTCCCCAAGTCAGGAACTGCTTGTTGGACAAAATCAGTGGAAGGTCTGAGCCGCCAGGCCCGGGTGGCAGAGGTTCACTTCCTGAAATGATTTCACCCTTCAACACTACTTCATATTGGGGTCCGAACGGCTGCACAAATATTCTCAAGATCCTAACAAAGAAAAATCTAAGTCAAATGTTCTGTATTTAATTCTTCTGGGAACCATTTCCTCTGTACGTCCTTTGTCCAACAGTCTGAGCTAGGTGTTGAGAGTCACGATAGCATCTGCACAGGGAGACGAGAAGTTTGCGGTGCTACGGGAAGGCGAGGAGAAACCTGGGAGGATGGAGGACAGCTGCCCAGACAGCGAGGTACCTAGGGCAGCCGAGGGCAAGAGTTCAGGCACAAGTGTCCACACCACTGAACAAGCCAGACTCTCTCCTCTTCCCTGGAGTCCCAAATGCAGGCGGCGCAGGCTGACTTAGGCATTTTGGAGGGCAGGCAGGGGCTAAGCTCCTCTCAGAGGAGGTGTGCTTCTAAGCTAGGTTTATAACGCAAGCTCAAACATGAATGACAAAGGTGTGCTGACTGTACATGGATATGCACTTAAGATTCGGGTGCCAAAAAGTGACAGGCCTAGAGAAGGGATGAGAAAGAGAGGGAAGGAGGAAGGGGGAGAAGGGGAGAGGGAGACAGAGAGAGAGAGAGAGAGAGAGGGGAAATGAATGAATGAGAATGTGGGTGGAACTGGGTATTGAAGTCAGGAGCATTCTACATCTGAACAACACCCCTAGGCATTTTTTTTTTTTTTATTTTTTGTTTGGAACAGGTTCTCGCTAGGTTCCTGAGAGTCTCACTAAATTGCTGAGGCTGGTTTCAAACCTGAGATTCGCCTGTCTCAGCCTCCCAAGTCCTGGGATTATAGGCATGTGCCACCATGACCGGCTAACACTAATTACTATCAAATGACAAGGTCAACTAAAGGTTTCCTGGGAGAAAGAAAAAAAATAGTGAGAAACATCAAAATTGATGTTTTATTATTTACTTTTGACAGAATATACGTGAAAATAGTGATTTCTTCATTTCTATTCAGCTGGTTTAAAAGGAGATTCTTAGTAGCAAAAAAGAAAATCTGAGGCCAAATGAAAGAGGTTAAGCAGAACTACGTCACGTATTGGGTGACGTAAAACTAAGACTTCCCCATTCAGGCCGTGCGTGAAGCAGTCCAGGCGAGCAGCGGCTCAGCGGAGGGAGGGCGCGTCACAACGTTTCCACATTACCTTTCTTCACAGGCGTTGGGATCCTTTGGCATAAAAGAAACTACAACTTCATGCTCTTCTCCAGGCCTAAGGAACAGAGTCTCTGGATCCACCGAGAAGTGATGCCCTTGTTCTGGGACCTAAGCGATGACACAGTCACTCAGCGCCAACCGGCTCGAGTAGCTCTCCCGCGGGCGCTCCTAATCTGTGTGCAGTTCTTACTCACTAGGACCGGCTGCATCTCCCTTCCTCCCTGTCCGTCACTCTCCCAACCTGCCTTACATTATCTCTTGGAAAGAATATGCATTCCTCCTCCTTCCTCCATAACAAACCTACCTCCTCTCCATCCCCAACTCCCGGTCATTAACTCATCCATGGGTCTCAGAAATATTAAATACGTATGTGGACCACTCTTCTCTAATTCCACCTAGCCACAGGATGACATAGAAATTTTTTAAGGAACTAATCTAGGACTTGGTTCTTATAATCAGAACATTAGACTTCAACATTGCGGCACCGCACCAGGGTGGCACCCAGTTTTCACAACACTTGTGGTGATTCCCTAGTCTGGCGCTCAGGGCACTCTGGCAGGGTGGGCAGCACAGCAGCCTTCAGAAGGCGAGGGACTCTCAGCCAGCAGGGAGACTGGGAGAAGTGTTTACCTTGATATCCAAATAAACTTCGATATTCCCAGCATTTTTCAAAGGTAAGCGCTGCTTTGCTGAGGAATTCACACTGGCCGACAAATGCACGGTCTAGAGAATCGGGCAAAACATGCATTTAAGAAGACTGACGTAACCGACATGAAACCAACCCGAACACAACAGAGAAGCAGCCAAGACTGCGGGTACCTGTAAGTCCCTGGGTGCGTGAATCCGAGCCACTCCTGCTCGGGCACGGAGACGCACGCTTCCAAGGACGGGCGTAGGGTTAGGGCTGTCCACTTCTATATCAACCCGTGCCAAGAACTCTTCTGGCGAGTCTAGAATCGCTGTAGAAGTTTGTTCTTTTAGTTCAGAGACCACAGAGCTTTTTAACCCTAAATTTCATCGCTATATCCAACATAACTCCTTAGGGGGGTCACAAGAAAATTTAGGCAAGAGATTTTTAAAAGAATTACAAAGGGAATAGAAACTAGTGGAGAGAGAGGCAGAAGAGGAGAAAACATCCCAGGGGTGTCTGTTGGCACTCGCCTGGGTTACCCTCACTCCCACAGGTTTGACCCAAAGTATCAGCCACCTGCCCATCTTCTACAACATGAAGTGCGGGCAAACTACTCAAAACATTCGCTTTTAATGAAAGAGGAAATAAGCTTCTAATTTAGTTTATTTCACTACGGAGTAAAGTAATTCCTACAAAACGTAAACACAATACCTGAAGAAGCAATTAGTTTCTTTGGACTGTGGAAAAGAACCCAAATTATCAGGAATTCTGGATCCTACAAAATTGAAAAAAAAATTAAATGTATACTGGTATTAAGATTGAAATCTTAATGACAGAAAAGTAATTTGGAAACGTAACGTCCTCTTTACTTCTAAGCCGGTTCTTCAACCCGCCTGGCCTACCTGCCCATCGTAACTGGCAGGCATCACGTGGCTGAGCACGGAAGGGGCGGCCAGCTGAGTGACCACGTCGGCGTAAGGAGCAGCTTTCAGAGAAGCACCGACGGGTTCCCTGGAAAACGTGAAGCACCGCCAGGCAAAGGCATCCTGTTCAAAATACCAGAGTCAGTTTCAGTAAAGCCAAGGTGGTATGCTAAATCTGTTCATTGAACCCTTAAAGACATGATTTACCTTCACAAGGAAAGTGAACCAAGAATGTTAGCAGTGTCTACAATTCCAATCAGTGGCCTCCCTCTGTAGTGGGGTCTCACTCTGTTAGTACTTACAGTGTTAATGAGCAGTCTGACTGGCACAGAGGCGTGCGTTCTGTTTATCAATTTTAGCGGGAGAGCCTTCCAGCCTCCGTAAGTCAAGTCGCCGAAATCGAGAACACCTTTCTTTTCTGTTTCTACCTAAGTAGGAAAAAAGGACTGATTTATTGAAAAGCAACATATTAATAAATATCATAGCTTATATGCATATAACTACCTCTTCTAGCCACAAATAAAAGAGTCAGCATAAAGGTAAATCTAGGCTTAAGTTTTTCCCAGGCTATTTTATAATTGCTTATTTTCTACACAACCAAATGTTAAATTCTTCTTTTGAGGCAGCCTATACCCAAACAGACTAGAGAATAAAGCGATTTTTAGCTGCTGCTACTCTGAAAAAACTATTAGCTCTAAAGTTGTTGCTGTTGTTGTTTTGTGGTACTGGGGATGGAACCCAGGGGCATTCCACCTCTGAGCTATACCCCCAACTGTATTTTTATTTTTTATTTGGAAACAGGATCTCGCTAAGTTGCTGAGGGCCTCTGCAAACCTGCGATCCTCCTGTCTCAGCCTCCCAAGTACTGGGATTATAAGCATGCACCATCACGCCCAGCTAAGACTTTTAAATTACTGATACAGAGCCATGCTGCTATCATTGTGGTCATCCCCGTTTAGCTGGTATGGGCGGGCCTCAGGTATTGGAGAGTATTTAAAAGTCCCAGTGTCAATCCGACATGCAGCCAAGATATATAATCCAATGAGTGCTCATCATCCCAAATTTAACTAAACCAAACTTCTTTCACTTTCAGAAGATGTGTGACAGTAGAAATGTTTCTAGCTAGCAAGGAATCTTCAGGTATAGAAAAGGGAAGAGAAGCCGGGCGTGGTGGCGCACGCTTGTAATCCCAGTACTTTGGGAGGCGGAGACCGGAGGATCCGGGTTCGCGGCCAGCCTCAGCTCACTCTCTCTCTCTCTCTCTCTCCCTGTCTCTCTCTCTCTCTCTACCTAGTAAGGCCCTCCACAACTTCGTGAGACCCAGTTTCAAAATAAAGAATAAAAAATAGGGCCGGGGGTATAGCGCGGAGGTAGAACGCTCCTGGGTTCAATCCCCCGTACCGCAAAAAAAAAAAAAAGAAAAGAAAAGGGAAGAGAAGAGCTGGGCATGGTGGTGCACTCATGTAATCCTAGTACTTGGGAGGCTGGGACAGGAGGGCTGCAGGTTCGAGCCCAGCCTCAGGAACTTAGTGAGGTCCCTCAGCAACTGAGACCCAGTTTCAAAAATAAAATAGGGCTGGGGGAGCCAGGCATGGTGGTGCATGCCTGTAATCTCAGTACTTGGGAGGCTGAGACAGGAGTATGCAGGTTCAAAGCCAGCCTCAACAACTTAGCAAGACTCTCAGTAACCCAGTGAGACCCTGTTTCAAAATAAAAAAATAAAATAGGGTTGGGGGCGTAGCTCAGAGGTAGAATACCCCCAGTACCGCCACCAAAAAAAAAAAAAGAATAGGGATGGCGTATAGCTTGGAGGTAGAATGGCTCTGAATTCAACCTCTAGTATGGAACAGAGGGCAGGAGGGATATGAACCAGTCATACTTCCTTAAAGGTATATCTAATTATACAATGGAAATTGACAGGAAAATATGGTTTAATGTTATCCTCTGCTTTATAAATCTCGTTTTTCAAACTTAGGAACAGGAAGTTGCTAGGAACTAACATTTAGCTTGAAACAAACTTTGCGGCACATTTGCCCAAATTCATTTTTCCCAAATGTTACTGCTAAGGTTCAACAGCACAGACATGTTGACAAAAGTCACCTCAATGACAGGGGTCTCAGCAACGGCGGTGAGGACAACTCTGCTCGCCAGAGCTTCTGCCTGCACAACTGTCTCAGCAGCTGCAGAAAATGGCCAAGAAGCCACACGGAGCAGACATCGGAAAACGCCAGGGTTGGACGGTATGAAGAGCACTTTCACCTCTTCCGAGGCATGAGGTCTTATGATGACTTTATTTTTGAAAACTAAACAAGGATATGCTGAAAGATCCACCTTCAAAAGAGAGCCACACGGGTTGTTAAGAAATGGCTTATACTAAAACCAAGTTGACTCTCCTAGTTTAAAACCCCTGTTCCCAAGCCTCACAACTCATTACTGTGAAGTACAATCAGCCTGTGTGCAGCCTAAGCTCACTGCTCTCTCTGCAGAAAGACCGGGTCCCCTGGCTGATCTTACAGCAGACACAGCCACCTAGACCCTCCCTGTCTTGAACAGGGGGTAAAAACGGAAGCACGTCCCAGCCCTGAACCCTCCCTAGGATGGGCTTCTGCATCTGACAATGCGGGGGGCCAGAGTCAGGCTCATCTCCCCGGTCCTCCACAAGCTGCCACAGCTGTGACGCGGCTCCAGTCACCTCCTCCTCCTCACTGTAAAGGGGATCGTCTTCCCACTTCCCACATCCACAGACTCCCACATGTTCCTAAAAGTCCTCAAATGTCACCGTCTACCATCAACCTTTTCCTCCAATCACCTGCTTTTCGTTACCCGGGGATCTGAAAGCAGAGGGAAAAGCAAGGACAGGAAGAGGCAGGGCAGAGACATCCTACTTCACCAGGTGTAAAAGACACGAGGAGGCGGAGGGAGGGGCAGGCTCCTCTCCCATGCTAGCTTGCAAGTGGCGTTGGGACAGTGAGCTGCTGGCTCTCGTAGCACTTCCCGACCCACTCATGTTCAAATGGTCACCCTGGTGAGGAGAGGAGACTGAGTCTAGAATAAAAGCAGCCGTAACTGCCTGGGAGACCCTGGCTGTAAGACTCGATGATAAAACTGTACTTCCAGGTATCTCAGAAAATCATGTACAAAAAAGATCAGGTATATTAGTCAAATAGACTCCCCTTACTAAATGAGGACAGACCCCAAAAGTACCTTGTTTCTTTTTTTTTTGAATAGGTGATAGTAACTTATATTCAATCACATTTAACAAAACCAACAGAAATTCAAAGGATTCAGTGATTAAAATAACAGTGCTATCAGCAAATTGACATGATTTTATAAATAAGTGATAAAATATATTAATAAAGATTAGTAACTGATGGACCATGTGACACATTCGGATTCAGATTTCCCTTCTTAGGCTATGAGTACTAAAACAGAGAAGCTGAAACAGGCCGCTTACAATGAGTATGTGCAGAGCATGGGGGACAGGTGTAGACGCTACAGACTGAGTGTGTGCAGGGTGTGGGGGGGACAGGTGTAGATATTACAGACAGTGAGTGTGTGCAGGGCGTGGGGTGGACAGTGACAGACACTGAAGACAGTGAGTGTGTGCAGGGCGTGGGGGACAGGTGTAGACACTGCAGACAGTGAGTGTGTGCAGGGCGTGGGGGGACAGGTGTAGACACTGCAGACGATGAGTGTGTGCGGGGTGTGGGGAGACAGGTGTAGACACTGCAGAGGGGTGGGGGGTTGAGCATCCATCATGCCACCGTCCTGGAGTGGAAGAGGAATCGCGCAAGCTTACCTTTTCCCCATCAATGCTAACACTGAGAAGCCCGACGCTGACCTGCAGCCACCGGCCCGTGGGATTGAGGACGCTGAGGTGGGTCTGGGAAGCAATGCCCACACAGCAAGCGTGAGGGAACTTCAGCTCCTCGGGCACGCGGGCGCTCCCTGCAGGAGAAGAAGTCCAAATGCAAACTACATCAGACCCCGATTAACAGGCTCCCCAAGAGCCGCAGTAGAAAGTGGTCCAGACACGCAGAACCTGGACATTGCATAGCCTCAGTGGAGGCCTGCTGACCGTTCTCCCTGCTCAATCCAACCGAGGGAAAATTTAAAAATTAATCAAACTCAACCTACAGCTAACCAACTCCTCAACGTTATTACCAGCTGGTACTCCCATTATTTTTCGCACTCAAATTACAAGCCACTGCCTAAGCTAAAAAGAAACCCCCAAGGCTCTGGCTTTCCAGACACGCATGCCAACTGGGCTCCGGAAGGCTCTCCCTGATCCTCCTCCCACCCTCATGCAGATACTCTGCAGGGCAGACGGGAAGACAGCACTGCGGGCCGTGTGCAGTGTTGAGAGCGCAGCACCCAGCTCTGCCGGGCAGACGACTGTCCCCGTGGAGGAGAGCGAGCTGTCTCCCCCACATTCCACCACACTCCCGTGGGGAAAGGAAGAACACTCACACATGCTGGGATCCGACCCTAGTTGAAAGAACAACAAAAACCCAAGTGTGAAGCAAAAGAAAGACCTGTTAGACAACGCACGGGAGCGTTCCAGCTGTGTAAGATTTAGCGCTGTTCTAAGGCGGCTTCAGGAACCCCACACAGAAATATGGTGTTCTCGAAACAGGACAAAGAAATTAAGAAATTAATTTGTAAGAAATTAAGGCCAAAGACTACTTTGTTTTGAAATGAACTGGCTTTATGATCCCATTTAAGAAAATCCACCCATTAAATAACAAGCTCCACCAGAGGAAAATGGGAAGAAAAGGCAACTTACCAAAACCCGCCGTCAGTCCTGAATCCCACGGTTCAACGCCAAGGTTTGCCCCAACAGCCGGCACAGGAAAAGGCTGGGCTGCACTCAGCAGGTTCTGGTGGAAGGCGGAAGAGCACGAGCTACAGAGGGAGGAGGGGGCCAGGAGTCCACTCAGCCCGGCGGCCACGGGGTTCTGGACGCGCTCTCGCACGGCGGCGGCAGGGTAAGCGCAGCAGCCGGGCAGCCCGCACGCCAAGGTGCTGCCGGCATGGAGCTGTGGCAGGGCGGCATTCCCCGTGGCAGGGACTGCCCCCAAATACTGTGGGGCCAGGGGAGCTGTGCCAAGAGAAGGCCCAGCCCAGAGCGCAGGGTGCGTGGCAGGCACGGTCGGCATCTCAGCAGCAAAGCCCCCCACTGCAACCTGGGCCACAGGGCTGTGCTGGCTTCCGGAGGGACCCTGATTAGGAATCTGGTCACTGGACGCACTGCTGGCAGCTGAGGTCTCTTGAAAAGTCCTTCTCTGACCTTCGTCCACAGACTTCTGGCCTGAATCGGGGCGGTGTGGTGTGGGTGACCCAGCCGCACGGCTCAGCCCTGGCCTGCTCAGGAGACGCCGACCGACCAGGTCCAGCTCACTGGGGTCTGAGACCCAGCCTCCGTCCCTGGCTCCCAGCGTCTCTCTGCTCTGAAAGGAAGCAGAGTCTGCTGCGCCCTCAGGTCTGCTGCTCAGAGAAGTCGTTTCAGTCCCGCTCTTCCTACCAGGCTTGTTCTGGATGACGTACGGTAATGCTCCTTTTCCTCTACTCTCAACCGGAACGCCGCCTCTCATCTCGTCTACAGCCGGGCCCTCTGATGGAGTTGGACTGGCTCGAATAATTGTGGTGCTCAGCTCGCTGGTGATGTCACTCTGAGTGTGACAAAATAACTCTTAAAAGAATCCACAGATGAACTGAATTTTTCTTTTTTTTTTGTACTGGGGATTGAACCTAGGGGCATTCTACCTCCAAGCTACACCCCCAACCCTATTTTTTTAGTCTTTATTTTGAAACAGGGTCTCACTAAGTTGCGGAGGGCCTCACTAAGTAGCTGAGGCTAGACGAGAACCTGCAATCCTCCTGTCTCAGCCTCCCAAGTACTGGGATTACAGTGTGCACCAACACGCCCGACCAGATGAATTGAATTTACTGAATTCAAACCATGCAGTTATAATCTCAAGTGATATAATAGAGGGATCCAACACATATTATCTCTCAAAAGAATGGGTTTATACAAAGATGACCCATTGGCAGCTGTGAAATGCAGGCTTGATAAGAAAATGCAATCGCTGCATTATAAAAAGTGTAATATGAGGAAAATGAGCGGGTAGCAAACACCAGTTACACCTGAAAAATCACACGGATAAAAGACGAGTCAAGGGTTTTGTTTTGTTGTGGCCTGGGGGGGTTGAACCCAGGGGCGCCCTAGCTCTGGACTATGCCCCCCAGCCATGTGTGTGTGTGTGTGTGTGTGTGTGCGTGCTTTACTAGGCATTGAAGCCAGGGGTGTTCTAGCTTCGAGCTACACCCCGAGCCCTTTATAATTTTTGTTTAGAAACAGGATTTCACTAGGTGGCTGAAAGTCGAGCTCTAGAACCTGCAGTCCTTCTATCTCAGCCTACCAAGTGCTGGGATCACAGGCATGAGTCACCACGCCCAACTCCTCAGCCCTTTTTATTTTTTATTTTGAGACAGAATCTCACTAAATTTCCCAGGCTAGCCTCAAACCGGAGATCTGCCTGCTTCCGCCTTCTGAGTTGCTGAGAATACTGGCATGTGCCCAGTCAAAGTCAAGTCATTTTTTGCAAATTCAAGGGCTTACTTCTTATAATAAAAACCTAAATAAATCAGTAACGAAGGAGTTGGGGGCAGCAAGCGGTCAATGACACAGACAGGAGGCTGACAACACAGAGCCAGCTCCCGGGTCCTCCGAGGCCCTTCCTGTCTACAGGGCACTGCAGGGGCTGGAAGATCTGCAGATGCTCATTTCCGTGTGTGCTGACCTTTTCCAGTTTCTAAATGTGTGCGGCCTGACTTTCTTAAGTATGGAGTGAATGTTCATATACTCCTGTCTTTGTAATGCATAGCCTGAGGGGCGACGTCCACAGCTCTGCAGTGTGGCCTAGCTTCACTGATTATTTCTGGTACTTGGTTTGGAAATTTCTCTTGAACCAAAGCTTTAGAAACAAAAATATTGTCATGCAGGACCACATTATTTGTTGGTTATTAATACCAAACAATATGTATTAAGGGGGAGCTAGTATGTGCCAAGCACTGCCCTCACACGGCACCCCTCCTCACAGGAGACACAGGCTTGGCGAGGTGAGCAATCTGGCGAGCAGCAGAGGAGCCTGTCTCCCTCCACTCAGCTCCTAACACTGCGCTAAGAACACACAGGCTCAGCCGGGCGTGGTGGCACATGCCTGGAATCCCAGTACTTGGGAGCCTGAGACAGGAGGATCACAGGTTCGAGGCCAGCCTCAGCAACTTAGTGAGACCCTTAGCAACTAAGCAAGAAGAATATGTTTCAAAACAAAAAATAAAATGGGGCTGGGGATGTGTGTAGCTCAAAGGTAGAATGTCCCTGGGCTCAATTCCCAGTACCAAAAAAATAAAAAGAAAAAGGAAAAAAGAAAATACAGACTCGGAATCCACATAAAAAGGACACACTCAACAAAATGGACCTAACACCACATCTAACACTGTGTCATGTACTTCCTAAGTCCACAGCATATATTTAATAGATTGGTCAGTCTAATTCACTGCTTAAAATGCTGAACGATGTCACATCCACGACACACAGACAATAAAATGTCAGCCTCTCCAGGATAAATCTCTTGGCTCTCCTCTCCTATCCACAGCTGCTAGCTCAGCTAAGGCACATGCTTTCTCCTGCCTAAATGACAAAAGGTCTCATCAAATCTCCCTGATTCTAAGTTCTTTCTTGTGTGTGCAGTGCTGGGGACTGAACCCAAGGGTGATCTGCCTCTGAGCTGCACCCCCAGCCCTTTTATTTTTTATTTTGAAACAGGGCCTGGTAAACTGCTGAAGCTGTCCTCCAACCTGCAATCCTCCCATCTCAGCCTCCCAAGTCCTAGGATTACAGGCGTGCGCCACCATGTCCAGCACCTGATTTTCATCTTACTCCACCCAACCCCTCCACGACACTGCTACTGGAGTGAGCATTTCAAACGTCAAAACAGATGTCAGGAGCCGGGTGTGGTGGCGCATGCTTGTAATCCCAGTATTTTGGGAGGCAGAGACCGGAGGATCTAGGTTCGCGGCCAGCCTCAGCTCTCTCTCTCTCTCTCTCCCTGTCTCTCTCTCTCTCTCTACCTAGTGAGGCCCTCTGCAACTTCGTGAGACCCGGTTTCAAAATAAAGTATAAAAAAATAGGGCCGGGGGTGTAGCACAGAGGTAGAACGCCCCTGGGTTCAATCTCCAGTACCGCAAAAAAAAAAAAAAACAGATGTCAGGGTCTGGCCTAAAAGCCTTCAAATGCCCGTTTTACACCCAAGACTCTCCAACGCTGGAGCCCACCTTCTTGTCTATCCTTGTTTCCTCTTTCCCACGTATAAAATGCAAGCAGCCATGCTACACTTCAGAGTGCCTCCGAGCGGGGCAGAGCTCACAAGTCCATTCCTTCCTGCATTCAGCTTTAACACGCCATCCCTCCCACAGACCTGCTGATCCGGCCCCACCCTGAAGCAGACTCCTGCCCACCTCCTCTGAATCCCCAGAGCACATACATGCGCACCATGGCACACTTCGGTACGCAGTGCATCTTCCAGACTGAGGGCTGGAGGGGGCAGTAAAATGCTGTGCCTCTCGTGCTACCAGCATGCGCAGCTATTTACTGTGTGTGCATGTGAACATACGCACACCGGTTCATTTCAAAGGGAATCAGCAACACAGAAGTTGAGGCTGAGTCAAACATCCACAGCACATTGGGGCGCCATAGTCCATGTGCTGCCCACCTTGCAGTTCTCGGGGCCACTGTCAGCAACTGTGGTGGGACAGGTGCTCTCCTGCTCAGACACATAGGTCAGCCTGCTTAGATCAGTACGGGAATGTGCCGACCGAGACAGCTCGCTCTCAGAACGGGGCTTCTGGTGACGCGCTGCTGCATCAGAAGACTCCAAAGCACACCTGGAAGAGAAACGAGGGCGCCGCGCTGGAATCATCCACCCTCGACTCACCTGACCCACATCGGCCACAGAGGCTCCTGCCGGCATGTTTTGTGGTACTGGGGATTGAACCCAGGGGCGTTCTACCTCCGGGCTACCCCCAGCCCTATTTTTTATTCTTTATTTTGAAACAGGGTCTCACTAAGTTGCGGAGGGCCTCACTAAGTAGCTGAGGCTGGCCGCGAACCTGCAATCCTCCTGTCTCAGCCTCCCAAGTACTGGGATTACAAGCGTGCACCACCATGCCTGGCTCGAAAGTAGGAAATCTTAAGTGTCATATATGAAGGAACTAAGTTATGGAAACGATGGTAAAAACAGCAAAGCACTCTGCATCCATCATGTCTGGGGCTAGTCAGAAGCAGAGGATGTGCCTGGCCTGTGAGAGGCCCTGGGTTTCATCCCCAGCACTGCGAAAATAAAACAAACGCAAAACAAAAGCCATGCTGTTCAACGCTCTCCTATGGCTCCCAAAGATGTTCGTGATACATTAAATTAGAGGGGGAAAAGGATTAGAAAGCAAGAGATGTAAGACCCCACCTGTTTAACACACAAGAGTGCTACTTCCACCAGATGCAAGGAGAGAGCAAGCCAGCGGTACAGTCACAGCGCAGAAAGCACGGGGACAGGAAGGAGTGTCAGGCCACCTGTGCAAACAGGTTCCACGCCTACTGAACACTGCCACTTAGCTTCACTTCAGTCCTTAACGTGACTAGATTTGACACACCATTATTTTGTACAAAGTTCATAATACTCAGCTAAGCAATGAACACACAAAGAAAACTGAATTTTGAGATTTGGACTTAAAAAGACAAAGCCCTAAATTAAGAGAGCAGTGTTAAAGCACTTACTAGTAATTTTTTAACCAGTGAAGACAAAATATTATTAACCAAATTGTTTCAGGTTTACTTTAGCTTCTGCATGATGTGCACCTACATGGGTTCCTGTGTGCACACGTGTATGTAAGTGTGTGTACACACACGCCATGGTAAGGCAAGACAAGATTCTGGGTCGCTGGAGTGACATGTTGTATTAGTTTGGCTCCTTTAATTGACAGAAATGAATGCATTTAGGTGAAATTGTCTCAATTCGTGAGAAGTGATCTGCAAGAACAGATGTGCAGGAGGGGGAAGGAAATTTAAATAAAAAGGTGAAACTTCAAAGGAATCCAAACTCTGCATGGTGCCGGCCACACTGAGAGGCAAAGCAATTTGAAGTTCTAAATGTGCTCTATCGAGTATTGCAGACCAGCCAGAAGCCAGAGAGTGCCCCCACCCACGCTCACCAGGGTAGAAAACACGAAACCAGGCAGCCACCTCTCAGCACAGTGACCACAGAGCAGAAACAGAAAGGATCAAAAGGAGACAGATGATATGGAGAAAACAATACAGCCAGAAAAGATCAAACCCATTTTACTGCAGTAAAACAAAAGTCTATAGACGAGAGAGAGAGAGAGAGAGAGAGAGAGTGTGTGTGTGTGTGTGTGTGTGTGTGTGTGTGTGTGTGTTACTGGGGATTCCAGGGGCATTCTACCTCCAAGCTACACCCCTAGCCCTATTTTATTTATTTATTTATTTATTTATGTATGTATGTATTTATTTATGTATTTTATTTAGCTCAGTGGTAGAGTAGCCCCGGGGAGGTTCAATCACCAATGAAGGAAGGAAAGAAGGGAGGAAGGGAGGGAGGGAGAAGCCGGGTGTGGTGGTGCACGCTTGTAATCCCAGTACTTGGGAGGCTGAGACCCCGGGGTTCGCAGCCAGCCTCAGCTACTTAGTGAGGCTCTCCGCAATTTAGTGAGACCCTGTTTCAAAATAAAGAATAAAAAGGGCTGGGGGTGTAGCTTGGAGGTAGAATGCCCCTGGGTTCAATCCCCAGTACCGCAAAAAAAAAAAAAA
>PVJS01025914.1:0-27436 GCA_004027185.1 Glis glis
ATTCCTTTTTGGTCTGTGAAGCATAAATATTCACATTCATCATAAAACATTACCTTGATTGGAATCTGAGCATTTGGGGGATAAACATTTCCCCAGGAAAAGTAATCTTTTACAACAACTAATATTTCCACCTGGCTGGTGGAAATCAAATGTGCATTTCAGAGAATATTCTAATCAATTAGTATTTACTCACTGTTCACATTAGCACAGCCTGTCTCCATTGTGTCTACTACTAACAACAAAAAATCCTGACGCAGGTTGTCTGCCCTTTTATATTCTGTAATACCTAATTTCTGGATGTTGAAACAGTGAGCTGAATGCAATCTGGTCCAGGTACAGAGGGTTTGGTCAAAAAACATCAGAATCCTGCAGTATATATACATGCATGGCATCAACATCTAAATCCCTTGATATCTTTAAGATGGAATTGGGCCTTTAAAAGAAAACCACAAGGGAGTATTTCAGAGTTTTTGGAGCACAGGTGCAGATGTGAGAATCGAGATAACCTATAAGGGAGGAGCAAAAAGAGTAGGAACTATCCATCCTTACCACCTGCATGATGCTGCATTAACAAGTGAATAATTTCATATTCTTGTGTCAATAAATGTGCTTGGAAGTGGCTGTGTATAGATTGGGAAATGAGAATGAAAACAAGCTAATTTCAATGAAAATTCTTGGTTTTCATATTATTTTATAGATGTTTCTTTCTGCTTAAAGCCTTATGGGACACAAGTTGATAGTTTTTCCACACAGAATGCTTTAGTCAAGCAAACATATATGTTCATATGTTCCTTTATTAATTTATATTTTCATGCATATATCTGAATAACAGCAGTAAGTGGATCCATTTGCAAAAGATCCATTTGCTAACTATGAAAAAGCCTTAGATAACATGGATTCTGGTTTTCAAGAAATTTACTTTCAAGTGAGGTTGATGATAAATTTCACATTATAGAGATTCACCAAAAGTCAAGACTTATTGTGCATAAAAATTAAATTAGGAATATTAAGATGCTCTAATTTTGAAATAGTAGTGGTAATGCTGATAATTGCAATAATAAAATACAATGCATGGTTCTAATGTTATATAACTTTAATTAGAAAAATAAAGCCTATAAGATTTTTCTCAATTTTAAAAATAAAACTGAGTTCGGACAGAGAATAGAGTGTAAAATTCTCTAATATAGAACTAACTTCTGATACATTTCTTTTTATTTTTATTTATTTATTTTTATTGGTGCATTATAATCATACATCTTGATGAGTTTCAGGGTGGTAGAAGTATACATGCCCACATCGCTCATTTAGCCCTTCCCAAATTCCTACCCCCATTCCCTCCCCTTTCCCTCCTTCTCATGCTCAGCATAGTGATTGACTTTGATAAGTTTGTGTATGTACATCATGTGCATTAGGATGTTTCCCTCTTTCCCCCTCCCTTCTCCCTCAGGTCGCCTTCTTTACTCATTTAAGTTTTCTCCTTTGTCTGGAGTCCCTCCTATGCCCTATTCTCCCTAGCTTCCACATATTAGGGAGAACATCTGACTTTTCACTTTTTGTGACTAATTAGTCTCTCTTAGCATAATGTTCTCCAATTCCATCCATTTCCCTGCAAATGACATAATTTTGTTCTTCTTTATGGCTGTATAAAATTCCATTGTGTACATATCCCATAGTTTTGTAGTCCATTCATCTGTTGATGGACATCTTGGCTGGTTCCATAGTTTGGCAATTGTGAATTGTGCAGCTATAAACATAGATACGCATGCATTAGTTTGGTAGTTTGGTTTCCATTCTTTTTGGTAGATACCTAGAAGTGGTATTGCTGGGTCATATGGTAGGTTTATTCCCAGTCTTCTGAGTATCCTCCACCCTGTTTTCCAAAGTGATTGCACTAACTTGCAATATCACCAACAGTGTATTAGAGTTCCTACTTCTCCACATCCTCGCCAGCATTTGTTGTTCTTTTTTGTTTTTAATGATTGCCATTCTAATTGGGGTTAGGTGAAATCTCAGGGTAGTTTTGATTTGCATCTCTCTGATTGCTAATGATGTTGAACATTTTTTCATACATTTATTGGCCATTTGTGTTTCTTCTTTGTGAAGTGTCTCTTTAGTTAACTTTCCCATTTTTTGATTGGGTTGTTTGTTTTTTTAGTGGTGAGTTTCTTGAGTTCTCTGTGTATTCTAGATATTAGTCCTCTATCAGAGGAGTAGCTGGCAAAAATTTTATCCCATTCTGTCAGCTCTCTATTGAGGTTCTTGATAGTTTCCTTTGCTGCATAGAAGCTCTTCAGTTTAATGCAATCCCATGTATTAATCATCTTTTTTAACTTCTTGTGCCTTTGGGGTCTTGTTGAGGAAGTTTTTGCCTGTGCCTATGTGTTGAAGAGTTGGACCTATGCCCTCTTCAAGTAGCTGCAAGGTCTCTGATCTAATTTCCAGGTCTTTGATCCATCTTGAATTGACTGTCATGCAGGGTGAGAAAGTGGGGTGTATTTCCGTTTTTTTGCATGTGGTTAGCCAGTTTTGCCAACACCATTTGTTAAAGAGGCTATCTTTTTTCTAGTGGATGTTTTTGGCTCCTTTGTCAAAAATCAATTGGCTGTAAGTGTATGGACTTACTTATGTTTCTGAGTCTTCTATTCCACTCCATTGGTCTATGTGTCTGCATTTGTGCCTATACCATGCTCTTTTTATTACTATGGCTCTATAGTGTAGTTTGAAGTCAGGTATTGTGATGGCTCCTGCATGGTTCTTGTTGCTGAGAACTACTTTGGCTATTCTGGGTTTTTTGTTGTTTCAAATGAATTTAAGGACTTATTTTTCTATGTCTGTGAAGAATGACCTTGATAATTGAATGGGTATTGCATTGAATCTGTAGATCACTTTTTGGAAGTATGGCCATTTTGATGATATTTATTCTGCCTATTCAAGAGCATGGGAGGTCTTTCCATCTTCTAAGATCTTCTTCAATTTCTTTTTTAAATGTTTTATAATTTTCCTTGTAGGGGTCTTTTACCTCTTTATTTAGGTTTATTCCTAAGTATTTTATTATTTGGGGGATATTGTGAGTGGAGATGTTTTCTGGATTTCTTTTTCAGTGGATTTACAGTTGGCATACAGAAAAGCTTCTGATTTTTTAAGACTGATTTTGTATCCAAACACTGAATTTGTTGATCAGTTATATAAGCCTTTTGGTTGATATTGTTGGGTCTTCTAAGTATAATATCATGTCATCTGCAAATACAGATAGTTTCAGTTCTTATTTTCCTATTTGCACTCCTTTGATTTCCTTCACTTGCCTTATTGCACTGGCTAGAGTTTCTAGTACTATATTGAAAAGGAGTGGTGATAGTGGACATCCTTGTCTCATTCCTGGTTTTTTTTTTTTTTTTTTTTTTTTTTTTTTTTTTTTTTTTTTTTTTTTTTTTGCGGTACCGGGGATTGAATGCAGGGGCGTTCTACCTCCGCGCTACATCCCCGGCCCTATGCTTTATTTTTGAAACCGGGTCTCACGAAGTTGCGGAGGGCCTCACTAGGTAGAGAGAGAGAGAGAGAGAAAGAGAGAGAGAGAGAGAGAGAGAGAGATCGCGCGCATGCGTGCATGCACGCTGAGGTTGGCCACGAACCCGGATCCTCCGGTCTCCGCCTCCCTCATTCCTGTTTTTAAGGGGAACTCTCGTAGTTTTTTCCCATTCAATATGATGTTGGCTGTGGGCCTATTGTATATTTCCTTTATGTAAATTGTCATGTATCGTTAGAATAAAACATTTTGATAACACTATTTTAAAACACAAATTCCATTATTTCCAATAGTCAGTATATATCAAGTAGATTACTGAAAGATTACTCAGTGTTATCATCAGTAAATAAATGCAGATAGTGTATTTACACATTTTAACCATTTTCCTATTCTTTAATATCTATGCTTTTAATTTTACAGGAAACAATATAGTAAATAAAAACAGATTTTTAGAGCATTTTCACATTTTTATTGGGATAGAAATCACACACCATAAAACTCATCATTTCAACATTTTAAAAGTGTGCCATATAGTGTCTTTAGATATGCTTGTAACTCTGTACAACCATTACCACGGTGTAATTTCAGACTATTAAAGGAATACCTCAAAGGGAACATTGTAACCAGGATTCTGACTCTCTTTCTTCCCTCAACATCCATCCCCTGGCAACAAATAATTTGCTTTCTGCTTCTGTGGACTTACTTATTTTGGATATTTAAATAAGTGGAATTATACAATAGGTAGCCTTTTGTGTCTGGCTTTCTTCTTTAAGTGTAATGCTTTCAAAGTTCACGTGTGTTACATTGGGTACCAATATTTCATCTTTTATTCATTTGATTTTGAGATTTATTCTTTTATTCATTTTAATTCTTTACAGTACCAAATCTTCATAAATTTCAGCATCCCCTTAACTCCTTAAACAAGTTGAACTTTAGTTGAAATAAATATTGTTGTGTATATTGAAGTTTACAGCGTGAGGCTAGGGATACATCAGCATATAGTAAGACAATGACCATAGTGAAGCTGATATTTATTATCTAACAGTTCCTTTTTTGTGGAATAGCATGCTATAATTCCTTATATAGAGATATACACTTTATTTTTAACCTATTCAGCAGTTTAAGAATATATAGGTTGTTTTTACCCTTTGACTAAAAATATGACTATAAACATTCAGATACAAGTTTTTATTTCAATGCTGCAGTTAAATGCAGGGTCCTGGGGAAATTGTGTTTGACTGCTGAGTAATTGCCAAGCTCTTTTCAAGAGCTGCTGTACCATTTTACATGCAAACAGCAATGAATCAGGATTCTGATCTATCTGCATACTTGTAAATACCTGCCAATTTCTTTTTGTTTTTCAAGTTATATAGTAGGTGTAATATGTATTATTGTGCTTTTGATTGGAAATTGCCTAATAACTAATGATTAGCAATGTTGAGTGTATTTTCAGTTAATTCTTGGAGATTTGCATATCTTTTTAAGGAAAATGTTTATGTCCTTTGTTCACTAAAAGAACTATGACACATATTAAATAAATAGGAAAACTGAAGAAGTAACTCCTACCCCATCGATAATTACATAAAATACAAGAAGTCTAAAATCTCCAATTTAAAAGTAGATATTGGTGATATCTTCTCAACCACATCTATTCAAAACTCTCTCGAAGTTCTAGCCATGTTAACTAGGTAGCAATGAAGAGTATGTAGTCTGTGTCTTTCCTCGGGTTACTTGAGACAAATAGCATCATTTTCTTGTTCATGAGGATTTTTGCTTGTCACCAAGTTATTTTGATATTCTTTTCATGCTTTGTTGTTGTTGTTCTGAAGTTTCAGTTGACATCGCAGGGACCTGCGTGGCTACAACTGGTTCATCACATCCCTGAGTTTAAAGACTGTTACACCGGGAGCTTTCATGGTTTCAGGGACTCATATGGTAATGACAAAACTCACAGGGTCTGTGAGTTTGCAGACCATCCCTGTCGAGGTGGAGATGGGAGCTAGCATTGGACACAAGCAGAAACAAGAATTAGTAGACAGACCACAGTGACACTCAGGCAGATAATAGAGTCGGCAATCCACCCCACTCCTGGGTGATTTCCAGCAGTCATTGGATCATCAGCAGTGGTGTTTTTGGGGTGAAATAACGTGGCCAATCATACCACAGGCCCAGAAAGCTACAAACTCTTGTTTTGTGGGATTTGGCCACTATGAGAATCAAGGCTGGCAGGGTAGACATCAGGGTCTCATTTGATTGCATCTGGCAGAGCAGCAGTGGTGTCCCTAGAGCTAATGAACTCAGCCACCCCCAGCCCTGGCCCCCAATGGTATAATATCCCCCTTAGCAGAGTTTGGGCCCCATGAGCAGGGAAGCCACAAGCCAGCAGAGTTTCATGATTGAAGCTGGCAGTTAATTAGATTCTGCCTCTGAGGAAGAAGGAAAGATTTCTTCCTCAGGTAACATCTCAATACTATGTGTGTATGTGAAATTACCAGCACCAATCTCAATGATATGTATAGCGAAGGGGAAGGAGAGGGTGGGATCTGCAGGGAAGCGCACCAAGTGTTGTGTGCATGTGTTTCCTATCATTCTATACCCCAGTATGATATATAATTGCAATGAACCAATTAAAGTATATAAAAAAGAATCATTAAATTAGTTTCTACCTATTATTTCTTTGAAAACAAGAAAAGATTCACCAGTAGAGATAAATTTAAAATATCTACTTCATAAATCACCAGAAAATGTAAATATGTAAATAAAATTGCCTTCATAAAATAAAGAAAACCTAAGCTGGGCATGGTAGCATGTGCCTGTAATCCTAGTACTTGGGAGGCTGAGACAGGAGGATCGCAGGTTCAAGGAGAGCCTCAGCAAGTAGTGAGCCTCTCAGCAACCTAGCAAGACCCTGTTTCAAAACAAAAAATAAAACAGGGATGGAAGTGTAGCTCAGAGGTAGAATACCCCTGGGTTCACTACCCAGTACCACAAAATAAATAAATAAATACCTAAGAAAGAAGAAAAAAGGCACAAAGTAAAACAAAATTTTTGTTCTGGGCAATAAAGGTCAATTATTTAAGACCTACTACAAGTTATCATATTCACAGTTATAATGCATATATATATATATATATTATATATCACATTATACATATGCAAGAAAAAAGATGTACAAAAAATATACTTAATTTTTTGATACACCAACCATACAAACGTATCAGAACATATTACAAAAGTTGGGAAGAGAGCTGGACATGGTGGCACACACTTGTAATCCCAGTACTTGGGAGACTAAGACAGGAAGATTGCAGGTTTGTGGCCAGCCTCAGCTACTTAGTGAGACCCTGTTTCAAAATAAAGAATAAAAAATAGGGCTGGGGGTGTAGCTCGGAGGTAGAATGCCCCTGGGTAAAATCCCCAGTTCCGCAAAAAAAAAAAAAAAGTTGAGAAGAAATGCAAATGTCAATCAAATTAGAAACCAATGACAGTAAATATTGGATCAAGAACACTTTAAATCAATAGATTAAAATATTAACAGTTTGACTAAAGCTGATGGTATTAACTTGTTTCATCTGCATGTTTGACAGTTTGATAGTTTTCCGCAAGTGAAATAACAGGAAACACTGAAATCGTCTTTCTCACTGCATTAGGCTGGAGTTCAAAGTTGAAAAAGGGAAATTTACATGATCACAGTTTATAGCTGATCCTTGGTTTCCTATTTAGCAACAATGGTAAGGACTATGGTTATCATTGCAAGGCTAACAAATCCATGTAATTTACATCATGGACAAATTAATAATAAAGGCTTATAAAATAAAGTGTTTCCTTGTGTAGCAAATTTGTCATTGATTATCATTGACTCAGGCTTGTAAACTTTGTGTTTGTATTCAATGTTACATTTTTCAATTTAAAAAAAAATTCCCAAGAAACAAAATCAAGAACTCATATATATGTATATAAAGATATATATTTGAACACACACACAAGTTAAAATTGATTAATGTGGAAATAAGCTAGAATGTATTTTTAATAATTGACATATTGTATATAAAATTAATACACAATTGCAAGCACAAGACATTTTTAATAATTGGCATATTTATTGTATATAAAATCGATACACAATTGCAAGCACAAGACATTCATGTAAAGCTCAATGCATTATAACAAACAAATACACTGTGTGAACAAGAAATACAACAACTTCTCTCAGGCTCTCTGGCTACTACTTTCTCCTTTCCTCCTCTCCAATCTTCAGAGCTAACATTATAGATCAACTTTGTCTTTTTATATAGATTTTTCTATTACAGAAAATTTTAAACATCTACAAAATAACCTAGTATAATATATCTGTTTCTTGGCTTCAAAATAGTCACAAATTGCTGAAAAATATGGAATTGTAACTCATCAATAAATTTGAAATTTAAAATGCTTTCAATACTAATATGACTTTTCTTCGAGGAAAATGGACTTATGCTGTGGGTGAACAGGTCCCCTGAAGTGATAACATTACACATGAATACTATCATTTATAAAGTACAACTTTGAAAGCATCTGTTGTCTATCCTTACTTCGAACCCCATAGACACTAAGCTTGCGTCCTCACTGGACCATCTTCCATCCGTACAATGCGTGATCCTTTCTCAACATGACAGTGGGTTCATTCAACTCAATTTTGCTGTCAAGAGTAGATGAAAGGGAGTTGTAACTAAGACTCTTTAGACATAAAGCAAGTTAGATTTTCCTTCTGAGGAACAACGAAGGGCAGGTAAAAAGCAATGGTGCTCTGAAATTATCACAAACCCTTCTCGACATATTTCTGTTAGTCATGGGGTAATTTAACCCGACTTATACCATTTTGAATTATTGCTGTTTGGTCAGGGAAAGCACACATATCATAATCATCATGAAAAGTAAATAAAGATATCCCCAGGAAAAACAATCTTTTACAATATTTATGACTTTAAGCTGGGTGGTAGAAATCAAATCTGCATTTCTGAGAATATTATAATAAATCAATTAATATATACTCAAAATACTCTTCTCGTTAACAAAGTGCCTCTCCAATGTATCTACTAACAACAACAACAACAACAAAATTCTGACACTACTTCATCTGCCCTTTGTTGTTCCTTAGTACCTAATTTCTGAATGTCAAAACAGTGAGCTGTGGGGAGGAAGCAGGGGAAAAAACTCACCAACTGTTGTGTTCATTTATGTCACTATAACTATTTATTTCATTATGATGTGAGACTATAATGCACCAATAAAAGTATATATATAGTAAGCTGAATACAGTCTGGTCCAGGGACACAGGGGTTGGTCAAAAAACATCATATTCCTGGAATATATGTACATGAATGGCACCAACATCTAAATCCCTTGATATCTGTAAGCTTCAACTAAGCCTTTAAAGGAAAATGCCAAGGGGATATTTCAGAGCTTTAGGGACACAGGTGCTGATGTGAGAATCCAGATAACTTTTATGAGAGGAGCAAAAAGAGTGGGACTTCTGATCCTCACTACCAATATGTTTCTGCATTAATTAATAAGTGAATAATTTAATATGCATATATCAATGCATTTACCTGAGGGTGGTGATATAGAGATTGGGAAATGAAAATGAACACATGCTAATTTCAATGAAAATTCATGATTTTCATATTATTTCATAGTTGTTTCCTTCTGTATAAGGCCTTGTGGGACACAAGCTGAAGCTATTTCCATATAGAGTGTATTAATCATGATACACTTACATTCATATGTCCCTTTATTCATTTATATTTTATGCATGTATCTGAAGAACATCAGTGATTCATATGTTTCTTTATTCATTTATGTTTCCATTCATGTGTCTGAATTACATCAGTGAGTGCCAAATACTCCCCAATACATTCTATAACTATAAAAAAAACCTTAGATAACATGGATTCTGATTTTTAAGGAATTTCTTTTCAAGTGAGATTGATGATGACATCTTAGAAATAAATAAAATATTCAGATTTATAGGCATAAAAATTAAATTAGGAATAGTAAGATGTCCTAATTTTGAAATAGTAATGGTGATGCTGATAATTGCAATAATAAAACCAAATGAAACGATAAAACAAAATGAATGATTCTAATATTATATACTTTTAGTTAGAAAAATAATGTCTATATGTTTTTCTCAAATGTAAAAATAAAAATGAGTTTGGACATATGTAAGTAGAATGTTAAACTCCATAATGTAAAACTAATATGTAGTTAGTTAGTTAGTTATTGCAGTGCCTAGATTGAACTCAGGGGCTCTCTACAACTGAACTACATCCCTAGCCCTTTGTACTTTATTTTGAGATAGGGTGTTCACTAATTTTCTCTGACTGACCTCAAACTTGCAATCCTCTTGCTTCAGGCTCCCAAGTAGCTGGGATTATATGCAGTGATCACTGGCACTCAGCTGATACATTTCTTAACATACAATAGTTATATATCATTATGACAAAACATTTGAATAACACTATTTTAAAACACAAATCCAATTATTTTCAGTTGCCATTATATATTAAACAGATTCACAAGAGGATTATTCAGTTTTATCGTGATTAAATGAAAGTGTGTCGCATATTACAAGCTTCTTTAACCATTTTCCCACCTTTTGACAAGTATGCTTTTTATTTTACAGGAAACAGTACCACAAATACATATGTAGAGAATAATTCAACACATATTTTCCCATTTTTATTAAGATAAAAAAATCACATGCCATAGAATTCATAATTTTAACAATTTAAATGTGTGCAATTGAGTGACTTTCGGAATACAGTTAATGCTGTGCAACCATCACCACTATATAATTCTAGAATATTTCAAAGGAATACCTCAAAGGAAACTCCATAACCGTGAGTCTATCTGTCTTTAATGTCCTGAAAAATCTATCCCCTGGCAACAAATACTTTGCTTTCTGCTTCTGTGGACTTACCTATTTTGGATATTCAAATAAGTGGAAGTATACAATAGGTAGCCTTCTGTGTCTGGGATATAAACACAATGGAATTATCCTCAGCTATAAAGAAGAACAAAATTATGTCATTTTCAGGAAAATGGATGGGCCTGTAGAACATTATGTTGAGATTAGCCAGTCACAAAAAGTGAAGGGTCATATGTTTTCTCTCATATGTGGAAGCTAGGGAGTAATTGGAATACCAGAGGGACTCCAGATAATGGAGGGGAAACCTCAGTGGAGCAATAGAGGGGTGTAGGGGAGGGTGCTGTTGGGGGAAGGAAGAATCAGTAAAGGAAACAGTGTCACTGAAATTATGTACATATATGAAATTACAAATGCCAATCTCATATCATGTATGGGGAAGGGGAGGGAAGGGAGCTAGGGAAGTTCACCAAGTGCTTTGTGCATGTATGTCTCTATCACTCGGAACTACATAATGATGTGAGATTACAATGCAACACTAACAGTATTTTTAAAAAAGAATAATGTTTTCAGAGTTCATGTGTGTTGCAGCATGAGCCAAAATCTCATCCCTTGTTCCTTTGTTTTTGAAGATTTATTCTTTTCTTTACTTCTTTATAGTACAGATTCTTGAGTCTAATTGTCATAATGTTAGCATTTCCTTAATTCGTTGACCAAGTTGAACTTTTTAAAAATTAAATTTTATTGTATACATTGAGTTGTACAACCTGAGATTATGGGATACATGATTAGACAGTAAAGTAATAACCACAGTGAGGCTGATATCTATCTCGCAGTTACTGTTTTGATGGAATGATAATGCCTTCCACAGATAAATAAACTTCATTTGTCTATACGCAGTTTCTAATTTTGTACTAATAATGCTATTGTAATCATTCATAAACAACTTCCTATTCTAATGCTAACTTTCACTTATGCTGGGTATACTCAAGAGTTAAATGCTGGGTCCTAAGGCAGATGTGTTTGCTGAGTAATTGCCAAACTTTTTCCCACAGCTGCTGTACCAGTTCACATCCAAACAGCAATGTATCAGAACTGCAATGTACCCATTTACCTGTAATTACTCATTGAGTTGTTTCTATTTTTTACATTATAGATACTGTAGTAGGTGTAAGGATATGCTATTATGTTTTATTGGAATCTTTCTAATAACTAATGACTAGTGATGTTGAGTATATTTTCAGTTACTAATTGGAGATTTACATATATTCTTAGATAAGTGTATATTTGTGACAGTTAATCTGGATTATGAACTTGATTGGACTGAGAGATGTCTAGACTAAGAGACTTCAAGGTGTATTGGTGAGATGACTGGCGTGTGAAACAGCAAACTGAGAGGGAAATTATGCTTTGGATGTGGGCATCAGTGCCCACTAGGCTGGAAGCCCAGAGGAAACAAAGGGTGAAAGAAGGAGGAAGCAGAGTGAAGGCAAGCTTCATTCTTCTGGAGTAGGTGCATCTATCGGGGCTGCTATTGACAGAGGACATGCATCAGCTCCAGCTCCCTCACTCTTCCAGTATGGCCGCTCAACAATGATTCCACAGGGCGTTCCAGACCTTTCTCTGCTGTGCTGAGACTGCATCATTGTCCCTTTGTGTTCTGAGGCTCCAGCTTCTTGCACTGTGCAGACAACCATTTTGGAGACTACCTAGCTTCTGATTGTGTAAACCAATTTGATAAATAACCTTTTATGATATACATATCCTATTGGTTCTGTTTATCTAGAAAACCCTGACTAATGCAATATTCCTTTGCTCACTAACACAGATATGACGCACATTAAAGCAAATAGCAAAAACAAACTGAAGTAACACCTACCCTACCAGTAATTACATCGAAGATTAAAAAGACAAAACTCTGCAATTTGAAGGTAGATATTGGCAAATATTTGCTGTAACCACATCTATTCAACACTGTCTTGAAGTTCTAGCCATGGTGAGTAGATAACATAATGAATTGTATGGACTCCATGTTGTTCCCTTGGGTCCTAGAGATTGATAACATCATTATGTTCATCTTTGTGGTGAAGATTTTTGCTTGTCGCCCAGAGATTTCACATGTTATTTCCACTGTTTTTCTGAGATTTTGGTTGTTACCTTATGATACCTGAAAAACTGGCACAGTGTTTCTATTATTTACTTTTTACCATTTGCCATCACTTGAGAATGCAATGGGTAAGTACTTGGAGAAAATTTTAAAATGTGCATGTCTTCTCCACATTAGATGCTCTTCTTGATGTCCAGCGTGAGCAGCTTGCAGAAGCCTGCCTGAGCTCCCTATTCTTGAGCATGTACACCATGGGTTTGAAGGCAGGAGGAATCACATTGTGCAACACATCGAGTAGAACTGGGATGATGAGAGCTGTCATTTTTGCACTATGAGTGATGGACATGACAAAGATGACAGTATAGCAGAAGATTAGCATGAAGTGAGATGTGCAGGTACTCAAAGGCCTTGAGGCTGCTTCTGTTGAGTTGAGCTTCAGCACAGAGTGAAGGATAAAAGCATAGGATACTATAATCAAATCTAGATCACTGCTCATGATTGTCCAAGGCAGAAATAGCTAAATGATACTGTTGCTTTTCCTATTATCACAGGATGGTCTAGTGACTCCAAAGTTGGTGCAAAACCAGTGATCAATTTGATTCCAGGAACAGTAATTTCTCTTAGCAGCACTGAGATAGGATCCAGACAGTTTCTGACCACCATGAACACAATTGCATTGACTACTAATTATTGATGGGTATTGCATGGTCGACAAATGGCTTTATACCTATCTAAAGACATGCAGACAAAGATATCTGAAAAATCGACTCATTTCTTGCAACTTCTTCTCAATACATTTTAACTGTCAACTCTTAAGTGTTATATGTTCATGCAACAGAAGCAAAAAGGAAAATTAGGGAAAATGTGGGTTGCCATGAGTTAAGAATAGGAAATCGAAGTCTGAGGTGACCTGTGCTATATTCTGAGGAGTTTATTTCCTAAAAGTGAGATAAATGTCTCATTTATGTCCTTTATGTTTCCTTTACCACTATAATTTAATAAGTAACAGTAGCTTTGTTTTAACATAACCAGAAATAAATTTCAGTCACTAATTGAGAATTTTAAAAGTCTAAATCATGTCTGTTGGATCATCAGTGGTGTGATCAAAGCATTCTTAAGATCACATTCATAGTGTAATAATGAATGGTTAAGTGGATATTCTAACAAAATTCCCTTTAGACAATTAGTAACAGAATTACACTTGATCATAAATTATGAGGATGAGAATAAGTATTTTTAAATTAATTTAAGTAGAGTCAGTGTCTGTAATGAAAACTTGGACTGGTCAATAAGAATGTACTGAATGAATCAATAAACTGGCAATGAATAAACAACAAATAAACAAAATATTCCTTGGTACTCCAAAAATTGGATATTAAAATGTATTGTGTAATTTTTTAAAGTGTCCACAGGGAGAGACAGTAACCATAACCTATGCTTTCCCTTGTCTTTTTCTTACTGTAGGAAAACCTACATGAAGTTTAAGCCATTTCATGATCATATAAGCCTGATCATGCTAATACTAAACAAAACAGATCTGACCCCAGCTTCATTTATTCTGAATGGAATCCCAGGACTAGAGGACATGCATGTATGGATTTCCATCCCATTCTGCTCCATGTATGTTGCGGCTGTGGTCGGGAACTGTGGACTCCTCTACCTCATCCGCTATGAGGAGTCCCTGCACAGGCCCATGTACTACTTCTTAGCTATGCTTTCTCTAACTGACCTTGTCATGTGCTCTAGTACCATCCCTAAGGCCCTCTGCATCTTCTGGTTTCATCTCAAGGAAATTGGATTTGATGAATGCCTGGTCCAGATGTTCTTCATCCACACATTCACAGGGATGGAGTCTGGGGTGCTCATGCTCATGGCCCTGGACTGCTACGTCGCCATCTGCTACCCTCTGCGCTACTCAACCATCCTCACCAATCCCATCATTGCAAAGGCTGGGCTCGCCACCTTCCTCAGAGAAGTGTTTCTCATCATTCCCCTTACCTACCTCACCAAGCGCCTTCCCTACTGCAGAGGCAATGTAATCCCCCATACCTATTGTGACCACATGGCTGTAGCCAAACATAGCTTGATGGTTGTCCTACTTATTGTAGGCTTTGACATCCTGTGCATCATAGTCTCCTACACAAACATTTTTTTTAATTATCCCAATATCCTTAAATATATTGTTATAAAAATCATTTCATGCGTCCATAGAACATTGTGTCTTTTCTCTTCATAAGTCTTTAAATGAAAAGGAATCAAGTCTAACAAAGAAAGCAATTCAGGATAATAAGGAAGACTCTTTACATTATTTTCATTGTACCTGAGACCCTAATAGAACCATCTTTTAGATCTAAACGGAAGGTGAATGACAGTGCACAATGTATGATAGAGTTTCTAGTATCTGGTAGGTCCACATCCCAACTTAAGATTCATATTTCTAGAGATATCCTATAAATTATTCCAGCTACAATACGATATAATCTGAGCATGGGTCCAAAAGAAAGCACCATGCACCAGGTTGAAATACATCACATGATATGCCATGCCTTTGTCCTGTCATTCGTGTGTGTGTGTGTGTGTGTGTGTGTGTGTGTGTGTATTAGTGGGGATTGGACCCAGGAGCATTCTACCTTGGAGGCACACACCCAGCCTTATTTTATTTATTTTGAAACAGGGTCTCACTAAGTTGCTGAGGCTCTTGCTAAGTTACTGAGACTGACCTACAACCTGCCATCCTCCTGTCTCAGCCTCCCAAGTACAAGAATTACAGGCATGCACCACCACGTCTGGCATTCGTTGGTTTTAAGATCATGAAAGAGAGAAGACAATTTTCAGGGTAGAATCTTTCACTGGGATGAAAATTCCTCATCTGCCTCCTGGCTGTCATAGGTGTCTCTATTTTAGTTTATCTGAAGATCCCCTAACATGCTCCTGCTGCCTGCGTCCTTGGGTGGATGTCATGGCAGTAGCAGAGGTGGAGACATGGTAGAGTGGTGGTGGTATAAATAAAGGTGATGAGTCAGTCAGGATCTCATCAAGAAACAAAAGGCACACACAAGTAGGAATCTGAAGAGAATTCAATGAGGTTTCTATTAACTGAGTGATAGTGGGGTGAATGCAACAAAAGTGGATATTGGAAAAATAATAGATATTTAAAACCCAGTGACTAATATCAGAAATCCTTTATCACCCTCTTTTCCTTAAGGGGAAAGGGAAGAAAAAAGTGTCATTGGATAGACATATAAACACTATAGCTGTAGTAGATGGGTACCTGGAAAGTGCTCTAGGAGACATATCCAGTCAGAACCCTGATGTCAAAGAAGGCTGGAGTAGAAGAACCCAAATTCTCTCTCCTCTCACACTATAATCTCCTGCCAGTGCACACTGTTGGTTCAGTCCAAATGAATGTCCACAGACAGGGAGCTTGGGCTTAGAGTATGTGAAGGTCAGCTCTCCAGGATACAGAGCTCTGTAGAAAAGGAAGAGAGCCAACCTAGAGAGGAAAGTGGAACAGGAAGCAAAACCTAGATATAAATATCTAGGGGTCAAGCTGGGTCATCTCATATGCTACCGACCCCTCCACTCTGTTCTGCATTGGCTTTGCCCATCTGAAGTATTTTCTATTCCTGCCTCTGTGTTAGGTTTACTGGGGTGATGCTTATTTAGGCAAACTGACTTTGCTCCCAAGGTACAAGTAACAGTGTGAAAGTATGATCAACAATTCACAACCTGGTCACTTATTTCTTCAGTTGAGTGTGTGTCTCTGTGTTTATGATATTTTTTATTGTAGGGAATGGATATAAATCATTAGTTGTTTTTATCTTATTTGATTCCATATTCTTTTTTAAAATATATTCATTTATTGGTGCATTGTAGTTATACATTTTGATAAGTGTCAGGGTATCAGAAGCATACATACACACATTGCTCATTTAGCCCTCCCTCAAATCCCACCCTATTCCCTCCTTTTTGTGCTCAGCATAGTGATTGACTCTGATAAATTTGTGTATATACATTGTGTGCATTATGGGTTTCCCTCTTCCCCCCACCCATCTACCTCAGTTAGGTCCCCTTCTTGCTCATCTAAAGTTTTCTCCTTTGTTTGGAGTCCCTTCTAAGTCCCATTCTCCATAGCTTCCATATTCTTACACATATTGAATTTTTTAGCTTTTGCTAATTTTGAAGCTGCTGTGAAAGTTTTTCCTTTCTCTCCTTTTAGAAGTTATTATGTTTGTTTACATAAAAATAGGAAAAGGGAATCTCAGAGGCATTCACTTACTCCTCCATCTTCTTTAGAATTCTATTATGCAGTTTAGAAGTAGCTGAAATTTGTGAATATCATGGAGAAAGTCTCCAGTGTCTTATTTCTTTTGAAAGCCTTGAGAAAATACTTTTCAAAGCCTTCCCTAAGTTCCTTGGTCCTAAGTGCATAAACCATAGGATTGAGGAAGGGAGGAATGATGCCATGCAGCACATTGAATAAAACTGGAATCAAAATATCCTTCATCTCTGCCAGGTGAGTTACTGAAACTACCACAAGAGCAGTGTAGAAGAGAATGAGGATGAGATGGAAGCTACAGGTTCTCAGAGCCTTGGACACTGCTCCAGCCAAGTTCAGTCTAAGCACAGAGCACAAACTATATGACAACATAATAAGACTCAGGTCACCCCCCATTCCAAGCGAAGTCAAGACCAACTGGCAAATACTATTTGGCCTCCAGACTGTGACTCCAAGGTTACAGCACAGGCAATGTTCAGTCTCATTCCTGAAGCAGTAATTATGCTGGGCTGCAAACACAGGCCCTGGGATGACAAACAGACCATTTCTAAGCACCATACAGAGGGCATATGTATACAATGGAATTATACTCAGCCATAAAGAAGAATAAAATTAAGTCATTTGCAGGAAAATGGATGGAACTGCAGAATATTATGCTTAGTGAGATTACTCAGTCTCAAAAAGAGAAGGTTATAGATTTACTTTCCTATGTGGAAATTAGAAAGAAACTGGGGAAAAAAGAGACTTCAAATAATGAGGAGAGGTACCAATAGAATAGTGTAATGGGACTTGGGGAAGGAGGTGGTGTGGGGAAGGAGGAGACTTGATAAGAAATCAGTTTAAAAAATCCTATGTACATTCATGAAGCTATCGACACCAATTTCAATATTATGAGCAGGGCAAGGTAGGGAGTGGGGCAGGATCAGGAGGGAAATGCACCGGGTGCTATGGACATGTATGTTTCTATCACACTAACCCTCAGTATGATGTATGGTTACAATGCACCTAGAAGAGCATATTAGAATTCTTTGGGAGGTAAGAAAGAATTAATTATCCATAATATTGAAGGAACAACTACCAGGGAGTGCTCAGAGTCACGCTTAAAGTGAGGCTCATTATCTTTCCTTAAACTCTGTGGTTTTCCATGTACTTTTATTCTGTATAGTGGCCCCACTAACCACGCCTGAGAGTAGCAAGCACACCCGCATGTTCCACACTCCACTGCCTCCTTCTCCTGTGGAAAGGTTTTTCTTTACCTCACTCATTCGTTCCCCTTCTCTTCAGGACCACTGCTTCTGTAACCTGCCTTGTCACCGTTGTTTCTCATTTCTTCACACTTCTTTTTTTTTTTTTTTTGCGGTACTGGGGATTGAACCCAGGGGCGTTCTACCTCCGCATTACACCCCCGGCCCTATTTTTATACTTTATTTTGAAACCGGGTCTCAGGAAGTTGCAGAGGGCCTCACTAAGGAGAGAGAGAGAGACAGGGAGAGAGAGAGAGACAGAGACAGAGACAGGGAGAGAGAGAGCTGAGGCTGGCCTCGAACCCGGATCCTCCGGTCTCCGCTTCCCAAAGTACTGGGATTACAAGCGTGCGCCACCACGCCCAGCTATTTCTTCACACTTCTTATTTTATTATTTTGTTGTATTTTATTGTACTGAGTACATTCAAAGTGATGATTTTACTAGTTAAATGACATTTAGACATTATTAGTCATTATTTTACATTGTTTTTTTCTACTGAATATCAAATCTAGAGTACTGTATACACGTAGAACATGTTATTCCAATGGATCACGTTGATTCCTAAATAAATACTAGTGGTAAGCAAACTACAGTCATTGGATAAAAATATCTAAATTCCAGGCTTGATCCAATAATGAAATTTTTTTCCAGGGCAGAAAACTTCCAGAAAGGCTGGTACCTCTGCAGTGGCCTCATTCCAAATGGGGTGACATTATGATTTTTCTGCATGTTAAAGACAAGCTGATACAAAGTAAGGATGATTATATCACCTTACTATTGCCCTTGTTAAAAGTGACAATAAATGAATGCGACATTTCTTTGGATATCTTCAAATGTTCTACTATAACTGTCTGCTTACGAGGAAAATAGTGGACCTCTTTTTATGACCCTGGCTGACACTCAGAATAAAATTGTCAGTCCAAATACATTCTGTGAATCCAGTATTACCCTGATGCTAAAATCAGATAAGAATACAACCACCACCAAAGAAAGAAAGAATGAGAGGGAGAGAGAGAAAGAGAGAGAGAGAGAATGAAAGAAAGAAAGAGAAAAAAGGAAATTATGGGTCATTATCCTTTGTGGACATAGATGCAAAATTCCTCAACAAAATACTAGGAAACTGACTCTCCAACATCATATTTAAAAATAATATTCAGTATGATCAAGTGGCATTCATCCCAAGGTTGCAAGGATGGTTCAACACTTCTCACTTTCCACCAACAACCTGATCTTGCTAAAATTGGTATTCCCTTGCTTCAAATAATTCATGCCTATACCTGTCGTTGAAATGAAGCCCAAAGTCCTTCATCATGCATGAGGCACCCCCTGCTGCAATACAAACCCAAGTGAGCATTGTCTCTTGGTTTCCTCACATCATGCAATGCAGATGCACATAATAATTGAATATATTCTGGATGTGTGCTCTTTATAAAAATTGTTGACTTTCCAAGAATTTTATTTTCACCATTTTGTCATGGTGGAAGCTATTGTAGCATTATGAGCAAGGATAAAAAACCTTGAAAAATATGTACCAGTATAGAAATGATATCTGTAAGTAGGATGTTAGCAATTTAATTATATTACTTATAGGTTTATTGTTGACATAATTGCTATTAAATGAAGAAGAAGAAACTGAAAGAATACATATTTCTCCTGCAGTGTCACCATAAAGAGCACTGTTCACAACTACATGTATTTCCTTCCAGATACTTCCCAAAGCTTCCATGTTTGAATTAACTTATGCCTCTTAATGATGGATGAATTACCCTTTGTTATTGAGGAATATAATTTTATGAAGAGTAAAATCATCCAAGCATAATCGTAAAGTATTTCAATTAGTAAAAAGCACAAACAGGTGTGGAGATAAAGCTATTTTCCACTTTGAGTTTTTAAATAAGAGCTCACAAAGAGAACTGGCATGTGAGCCATTTTATTGTATAATAACTGGTATTTTTGTGAAACCCTCACTTATTGCTTTTCATATTCACGTCACATAGCATTTTATCTTTGGTGTATTCCCCTTTTTTCCTTCATAAAATACATGTTTTATTTACTTATTACACATTGACAAATTACACTTGTATATATTTGTTGGGCAAAAAGTTATGGTTTAAATTTTTAATACAATGCAGAATGATTGTGTCCATCACCTCAGTGTATGTTTTATTACAATATTAGAATTTTTTCTTGGTAATATTGAAATGTACAGTATTCAGACATTAGCTATATTCAGAATTCTGTGCAATTGATATAAACAAATCAGACTTACTTCTCCTCTCTAACTGAGGCTTTGTCCTCTTTGACCATCATTTCCACATGCCCCGCCCTGCAGACTCTCGTAACCACCCTTCTATTCTCTGCTTCTATGAGTTCAATTGCTTTAGATCCCACATATAAGTGAGAGCATTTAGTATTTGTTTTTCTGTGTTTGTTTCATTTCACTTAGCATAATGTTCTCTAATTCCATTAATGTCTGAAAAGACAGAATTTCTTCCATTTAAGGCTGTAAAATATTCATTGTGTAAATATATCACATTTTCTTTATTCACCTGTTGGGCACTTAGGTGGATTCCATATCTTGTCTATCATGAATTATATTCCAATGAACATTGGTGTTGAGACATCTCTTTGACTTATTGACTTCACATCTTTTGAATAAATATCCAGGAGTGAGGGACTGCTAGATCATAGAGTAATTCCATGTTTTATTTTTCCCGTCTTTTTCTAAATGTTTTCCCTGGTTGGTATTTGTGTGATATAATTATGAGAAAGAAAGAATTTGAATTCACAGAAAAATAACGATTTTTGCTATTTTTAACAATTGGATTCTAACATAAAATATGATTCTACTATAAAACAGTTAATGTATTACTACTAAAGAAAATGTGAAAGCTTTTATACACAAGTAAATTTTGTACCATATGATTCTAATATTTGCTAGTTCTATCCTTAGCCCCTTCTGCAAAAACTTTCCAAGTCTCTATATCCCACTAGGCCAAAGAAAATGGTGAATCTCTTTTGCAGAGTGTTACCAAAGCAACATTAAATTTAGAATGAGGCATCAAATGACTTGAAAATTACCCAGGGTGCCCTTCAGAACTTACTGTGGTTATGAGCAGAGACTCACAGTCTGAGATCTTCACAATGGAAGGAGTTTCCTACTGGGCAAACACAAAACATTTTGAGAAAGAAGCTTTCACATGAGATGAAGAGGTGTTCTCAGTCGAGATATGGCAAGAAATTATGAATTTCTGGGATTTATGGGGAGTAGTAAGCAGCTCAGTGATCTTCATGTAGGATAGAAGAAATAAGTAGGTGGAAAGGAGACAGGAAGGAAAAGTAAAATATAACTTTAATACAAGAACCTAGAGCTGAAGTGCTTCAGCCTTTACTCCACAAACCAGTTTTCTTTCTTAGGCCTGACTCTCCCAAATTCCTGGGAAATCTGCAGATCCTAGAGTTAACTAAAAAAATCTATAATTTCCTTATGCACTGATAATAAGACAGGTACTCTATTTTGAGAAACCTATAATTTAGGACATTCTCCAGCTTATCTGTCAATCAGCTAATAAAGACCCCAATCAGCCTGAGGACCCTAAAGCTGACCAGACTACCAGACTACCACAAACTGCCTCGGGACTACCGGACTGAGATCATCCTCACAAACCTCCTCTAGGCCACCCGTCACAAAAGTCCCCTATAAGAAAAGAGCTCCGCACTCCCCAACATGCCTTCCTCATCTTGAGGTGGCCTGCATTCTTTCTTGAATATGTATTTCTTCCCTTTCCCCAAATAAACCTCTGTCCATGTCTCTGACTGGCATGTGCTGAAATTCTTTTCTGTTATGTTAGCCAAGGACCCCGCTGATCCTGAGTTCCTGAGTTGAGGACTCACCCCAACAATATGAGGATAATAGAAATCCTTTGGAGCCATGAGGAGCTAAAGGCCCACAGAGAAAGATTAATTCCTAGGATGTCAAATCCCCAAAGTGCAGCAAGGAGATGAACTCAGAGATGTGTTTCCTGTTAATGTAACCTGAGAACCTCTATAGACAAAGACATATCTTCATTCATGAAAACAAGATGATCCTATAATAGCTGGGAGTTTTGGAATTGTTTTTAAGCACAATAATTTAGAGAATTTAAAATTACATGGTTAGCGGGTTTCTTTAAATATTTTTAAAGAAGAAGGTATTCATTAATTCAAAACTCTAGGGAGACTTTATACAGTGTTTGGAAAACATGATAGACATGAAGTGATCAATAAATCAATCATTGCCCTGTTTTCATTGGAATTGTGTTCTAGCAGGGGTAAAAGAACAGGATACTAAATAAAAGGCAATGAAACATATAAGAATTAACTGAGATAAATCTCTTAAAGCAAAATTGCCCTGTGGTATGAGAGCATATAATGAAAGAAATAGATCGATCTCATTGTCAGAGGATTTCCTGCAGAAATACCATCTTGTTCTAAGGCCACATGTTTGATTAGGATTTCTACATGGGAATTTAAACTGCTAAAATGAAAGCTGGGCATGGTGGTGCTGACCTGTAATTTCCATACTTGGGAAGCTGAGATAGGAGGATGTCTCAGATTGCAGTCAGCCTCAGCAACTTAGTGAGGCTCTCAGCCTATTTCCAAAAAACATATATATAATAGGGCTTGGGATGTAGCTCAGAGGTAGAATGCCCATGGGTTCAATCTCCAGCAAAACACACACACACACACACACACACACACACACACACACACACAACTAAAATGTGGCCGGAATCCCAAGATGTGGGGGAAATGAGCTATGGTGTGAGATTACACTCTTGAGGTAATAGGAGGCAGAGACTTGTAAGCAAAATTATGTAAAATATTATGGGGCCACTAAAAGAATTCAGTGATAATTCAGGCATGGCAACAAAGCAGAAACCACATTTAAAGCGTCAAGTAGATAAGTAAATAGGACAGGCAGCTGCAACAGCAATCCAAGGGAGAGATGGCTCCATATTGATTGAAAGAGAGCTATGAAGGTTAGAAAATAAAAAGTGTATGGATTTAGAAGGTATCTTGGAGGTAAAATTGATAATATTTATGATCTAATAATAATGCTAAGTTCAGGAATATGAAGTGGGATGGATGTTATTCATGTATCTAGGGATGATGTTATTCATGTATCTAGGAATGGTTAGAGGAGGACCACAGTGCAAAGAGATTAAATACGGATTTGGTGATGACAAAGACGAGATGCCTGACTTCAAAGCATCCAAGTGAAAAATGGAGACAAATGGGAAAGTAGTTCTAGAGAGCAAAGGAGCATGCGGAGCAAAATGTTATCACTTTATTTTTTGGAAATCATTTGAATATTGGAATGGATGTCATCAGCACAGATGGATTTTCTAGCAAATGAGGATAGTGAGAGAAGGAAGCGGGCTAGTACCTAGTGTAGAGTAGCTCCTGCATTTAAAATCTAGACAAATGCTGAGAGAAATAAGAAGACACAAAATAACCTACTCAGGAAAAAAGGAAAGATGACAACGAAATGGATCCTAATGTTACTCCATAGTCATAAATGATGTTTTATGGATTAAGCCTCTTTGAGGTTAGAGGTGATTGTTTGGAAAGAATCATTTATTTTTTTGGAATGCATAAGCAAAAGTCATACTAAGATGAGTTAAGTAGTCAGAAGATAGAAAATAGAAAATTAGTTACCATAAAAATTTTAGGGAAGTTTATCCTGACAAAACAGTGAAAGTAAGAACATTAACCAGAGACAGAGCTAGGGTTGGGGTGGCAAGGGACAGATGTTGACAAAAGTGTACAAAGTTTCAGCTGGAAAATAGGAGGGGAATTCTGCCTGTGAACGTAACCCCCAACCTTTTAAAATTTTATTAATTTTTTCAAGTTTCAAAATAGAATATCACTAAATTGCACAATCCTCCTGTTACACCCTCCCAAGTACAGGGATTACAGGTGTGCAACACCATGGCCAGCATGATTCTACTTTTGAATATGACTCCGAGTATCCCCTGGCAAATCTTTTAATATTATGGATAATTAATTCTTCTTTACTGAATAGGATAAAATTGCTGTTCCATGGTTATGAAGTTGCAATTATACAGAATAAGTTCAAGAGATGTGCTGTACAACATTATACCTGTGGTTAACAATATTGTATTGTGCACCTAAAAATTAAACAGGGTAGATTTCACATCAAGTATTCTTACCAAGCCGGGCATGGTGGCGCACACTTGTGATCCCAGTACTTTGGGAGGCAGAGACCAGAGGATCTGGGTTCGCAGCCAGCCTCAGCTCTCTCTCTCTTTCTCTCTCTCTCCCTGTCTCTCTCTCTCTCTCTCTCTCTCTCTCTCTCTCTCTCTCTCTCTCCTTAGTGAGGCCCTCCGCAACTTCGTGAGACCTGGTTTCAAAATAAAGTATAAAAAAAAATAGGGCCGGGGGTGTAGCGCGGAGGTAGAACTCCCCTGCGTTCAATCCCCGGTACCGCAAAAAAAAAAAAAAAAGTGTTCTTACCACAATAATAATAAACCTCTTACGACTTGCACTAAATCCTGTCTTTAAAAGTTCTCTAGGACTCAACTAGCTAAGAAATACGAACTACAAACGTCTCTGTTTCCCAATACGTGCAGCATAGGAGCAGACACACATGCCACCAGTTAAGGTCATGGACTCATTCCTGCATCAATCACAAGAGTGAATATATTGACCTTTTTTATTTTTTCCTCCACCCACTTGGTCAAATACCAAGTACAAAACCAAGGAAAAGCAGAAGAAAAAATGATGAAACAAAACTTTTACCTACTATCTAATCTTACACGGAACAGATTCCAAATACTAATATAATTCAAGGTCTGCTCACAGTCAGGTTAAGTTCAAAATGTTATCATCAGAAGCAAGAGATCAAGAGATAGTGACACTGGTAAGGGATCGGTTAAGCATTCCATAGATCATGAATTAAAGAATAAATTAGAAGGCAAGAAAAGTTCTCCAGTGCAGGGAAGACTGCAGGCTTTTCTAATAAAATACACTCGTATTTTTTCTTTTGTGAAGTGTGTACTTAGTTCAATTGCCCATATCTTGATTGGGTTATTTGTTGTTTTTGTGTTTGTATGTTAAGTCTTTTAAGTACTTTGTCTATTCTAGATGTTAGTCCTCTATCAGAGGAGTAGCTGGCAGAGATCTTCACCCATTCTGTAGGTTAGACTCTTGATGGTTTCCTTTGATGAACAGAAACCTTTTACTTTAATGTAATCCTATTTATTAATTCTTGTTTTAATTTCCTGAGCTTTGGGAATCTTATTGAGGACCTTCCTACCTGTGCCTATATGTTGGAGTGTGGGACCTATGCCATCCTCTCATAATTTCAGTCTCTGCTCTAATTTCCAGGTTTGATTTATCTTGAGTTAATGGTTGAGCAGGGTGAGAGGTAGGGATTTAATTTCATTTTTATACAAATGGATTAACAGTTTTCCAAACACCATTTGTTGAAAAGGTTGTCTTTTCTCCAACTCATATTTTTGTTACCTCTGTTGAAAATTAATTGGCTATAAATGTATGGATTTGTTTTTGTACCTTCTATTCTATTCCATTGGTCTGTGTGTCTATTTTTGTGTCAATACCATGCTGTTTTAATTAGTATAGCACTGTAGTATAATTTCAAGTTAAGAATTGTGGTATTTCATAGTTCCTATTGCTGAGAATTGACAACAATAAATGCTGTCATAGCTGTGGGGAAAAAGAAACCCTTCTCCACTGTTTTCTACACTGCTGATGGGATTACAAATTAGTATGGCAGTTATGGAAATCAATGAGGATATTCCTCAGAAAACTGGGAATTGATCCAACATATGATCTAGTTATACAACTTCTGGGCATCTTTCAAAAAACCCCGAAATCAGAATATTAAAGTAATACATGCACATTCATGTTGATAGCAGCACAATTCACAATGGCCTAATTATGGAACCAACCAGGTGTCCATCGACAGATGAATGGATTACAAAATTATGGAATATACACCCAGTGGATTTCTACTCAGCAATAAAGAAAAAATATTTCATTTGCAGGAAAATGGATAGACCTGGAGAACATTGTGTTAAGTGAGATTATCTAGTCACAGAAAGTAAAGGGTCCTGTTTTCTCTCATATGCAGAAGCTAGGGAGCAATCGAGATACCAGAGGGACTTTAGATAATGAAGGAGAAAGTCCAGTGGAGCCAGAGAGGTGGTATAGGGGAGAGTGGGTGGGGGAGAGGGAGAATTAGTGAAGGAATCACTTCCATTGACATTATGAACATATAAGAGAATACCAATACCAATCTCAATACCCTGTATGGGGAAAGGGGGGAGGTGGTGGGGAGGGACCCAGGGAAAGCTCACCAAGTGCTGTGTGCATAGATGTCACTCTCACTGTGAACTACATTATGATGTGAGACTATAATGCACCAATAACAGTATAAAAATAAATGAATGCATGAAAATAAATAAATTAAAAAGGTGAAAAAAGGAATTAGTAATAAATGAATGCAGCAAGCATGGAACAAATAGTGCTTATAGATGTCAAAGTACACCTGAACATTAAGATTTGAAATAGTTTATTTCTAATCATTCCACCGATCTTTATGGAATAGAAATTAATGTAATATTTCAAGCTTCAGGAAGGAGTTGAAAAGGGATGACAAACTTACTAATACAAAGCATGCAATGAATAAAATCATAGACATCTAGTACTGAGATTCCAGTTAAAATAAAAAATTGTGAACAAGTAGTGCTTCCTATCTGCATGTCTGTAGGCTTTTTTTTTTTTCAGAATTGCCCCATATTCTGAGTATATGAATCTCTGTCACAAAGTACAGGATGGTTCCTGAGTTGAGGTTGACGGTTTTTGTGGGAACAAGATGCTCAATATAGACAGGTGAGATGGCACACTCCCATAATCTCAGCTACCCAGGACACTGAGGTGGAGGCAGAGGCAGGAAGATCCCAGGTTCGAGGTCAGCCTTTGCAATTTAGTGACACCCTGTTTCAAAATAAAAACAAAAAAGGCTGAAGGCATACCTCCGTGGTACAGCATTTGTCTAGCATGTGTGAAGCCCTGAGTTCCATCTCAGAGACCGCAAAGATAAAAAGGTTCAATTTGGAGAACAAAAAGTAACCAAGTAACTACAATATTTAGAATGGCATACAACTCTTAAAAAGTTGTCAAGAAGCTGGGCGTGGTGGCGCACGCTTGTAATCCCAGTACTTTGGGAGGTGGAGACAGAAGGATCCGGGTTCGCGGCCAGCCTCAGCGCGCATGCGCGTGCGATCAATCTCTCTCTCTCTCTCCTCTCTCCTCTCTCTCTCTCTCTCTCTCTCTCTCTCTCTCTCT
>PVJS01025915.1:0-27452 GCA_004027185.1 Glis glis
AAAAAAAAAAAAAAAAAAAAAAAAAAAAAAGGACAGCCTCAGTAACTTAGCAAAACTCTCAGCAACCTAGGGAGACCCTGTTTCCAAAAAGAAAAAAGAGGGCTGGGGGTGTAGCTTTGAGGTAAAATGCCCCTGGGTTCAGTGGATCAACCCTCAGTCACACACACACACACATACACACACACACACCACATTGCTCTCCACTGTCCCTAAAGAACATAGATGCAAGATCATTAATAAAATACTAGCAAACTAAATTCAGTAATATATAAAAAAGATATTACATCATGACCAAATAAGACTTAATCTTGTTAGATTTAACATTAGAACACTGGTAATAAATCGTGCTAACAGAAAGAAGCACATGTAATTATCTCAACATGAAAAGCATTTGCAAAAATCAACACTCATTAATCATGAAAACTTTTAGTAATCATGAGATGGTAACTTCTTTAGTTTAATAAAGAGCCGCTATAAAATAAAAACTAGCTGAGTGTGGTGAAGAACACCTATAATCCCAGTACTTGGGAGGCTGAGACAGGAGGATTGTGAGTTCAAGGTCAGCCTAAGCAATTTAGCAATGTCCTCGGCAATTTAGTGAGATCCTATTTCAAAATAAGAAATAAAATAAGACTGGGGGGTATAGCTCAGAGGTAAAACACCCCTGGGTTCAATCCCCAGTGTTTGTCTGTCTGTCTCTCTCTCTCTCTCCCCCTCTCTTCCTTCCCCATACCCCTATAGCTAACATCACATTTAATGATGCAACATTCTATAATTTCATCCTAAGATAAAGAGCAAATCAAGAATATCCATGCTCACCACCTTTATTCAATCTTATCCTTGAGCCTCTAGTCAGTACCACAAGGTATGAAAGAGAAATAAGAAGGCTAAAGACTGAAATGGAAGATATAAACATATGTCATTCTTTAGAAAAGGAAATATAAAATGGATAACTACATAGCTTCCTATGATTCAGCAGAAACTGCTTCTCTAGCACTAGTACCATAATCAAGTAATGAATTTTTTTTAGCAAGTGTGCAATAAAAGAATACATTCTTAGTCCTCCTGCTCTCAACCCCCATAGTTTGCTCTTTAATATTTTGCCTTTAAATATGTGGGTCTTAGTAAGATAACCCCAAATGGCAATTATTTCCAGAGTAGCGACTGTATTGAGTTCTTGTGACTTAGTCAAGTTACCTATGGTTTCTAATATTAATTGCAAGAAATAACTATGTATTACTTTGAGAAGAACAACTGCTCAGTTTTTACTGTGAAAATAGATTATCATACATGTTTGTATGTTCTGATAAGATTATTTCACTAACTCTGAGAACTTTTCAAGTAAATAATGAGCCTCAAAGATTTCAATCTTTTAGATAATGAATGTTGTTATGTATCGATTCTTATGTGTTATCTCCTAAGATTACAAATTTTCTCTAAACTGTGTGGTTATACTTTATGTATTTCCCTTTTTATTCTCTAGTCATTTTTCCTTAACAGAATGTAATAAATGTTAGCCTAAAAAAGAATAGCTTCATCTTTCTAAGTTTTTATCTTATTAGCAAAATTTAATGTAAGTAGTGGCAAGTAGGATCTAATTTGTTAATTTACATGTTTAGCATAAAAATTAAAAGGGAGCATTTTTGAATTTTAGCCTTTTTGTGTGCTTCAGATGGAGTTTGTCTGAAAAATGGTTGAAAGTGGTTAAATTATTCAAAACAGCTGAGATTTCCACTTTGACTTGCCAGAAAGTAGGGGAAAAATGTTTTTCACTGAAGCCAAAGCTCATATCATTAAAAAATTCCCCAATAAAAAAACCCACTTTTTACATTTATCATATGACTTAATATGACACAACATAATTATATATAATTTAATTTTTCTTATTTATTCTACCATGTCACAATATATCATTTTTGGAATAAAAGCCAACTTCTGAAGTATTTGTGGTACAGACTATGCAGCATCACAAGGCTACTTCTGTTCTTAGAATTTTAAAATACCTTTTTCTCAACTTCAGGGCAGTCTAGACAGAATTCTGTCACCAAGAAGGCTGAACAACACTCATGGATCAGTACATAGGAACTTGTCCTGTATCTTTTGCTCTGTCTGGAGAGGACAAGGTATATAGTGCAGGTCACATGAGGAGGAAGATAAGTGGGTGTGTGCTGAGAAAGTTCATGTTTGCAGCAAGGCATTCTCAGACAATCTGCCCTGGTTCTTAACCTAAATATCTCAGATGGTGAGATTAGATACTTATTTGAACAGAATCACAATGAGGTTCCTTCCAGGAGTATTTTCTCTTTTAACATCAAGGATGTGCTGTTAAAAACTTGGGAATAGTTGCTACTTTAAACCACTGAAGTTTTAAGGTTATTTGGAACTTAGGGGAATGACATGGAATGACACTATTTTTAATATACTTTTATCAATGCTTTGTAATTACACATCATAATGAGATTCAGAGTGATAGAAACAGACATGCACACAGCACATGGTATATTTCCCTCTGGATCCCACCCCCCTTTCTCCCCCGCCCTACACATATTATCGAGGTTGGTATTGATAACTTCATATATGTACATAGCATTATTTGAACTGTTTCCTTCATCAACTCTCCCCTTTTCCTTCCCCACATCCTTCTCTTAATCTTTCTCTATTTTACTGGAATCTTTCCTCCTTCTGAAGTCCCTTTTGTTTCCCAATTTCTAGCTTCCACATATGAGAGAAAATATTCATTTTCTGAGACTGACTAATCTCACTTAGCATAATATTCTCTAGTTCCATCCATTTTCCTGAAAATTACATAATTTTGTTCTTCTTTATGGCTGAGTAAAATTTTATTGTCTGTATATACCAGTTTCATAATCCATTCATCTGTTGATGAACACCTAGGCTGGCTTTATAATTTGACTATTGTGAATTGTGCTGCAATAAACATGAAAATATGTATGTATGGCTATAATATGATTTCAGTTCCTTTGGAAAGATACCTAGGAGTTGTATAGCTGGGTCATATAGTGGTCTCATTCCCATTCTTCTGAGAAACCTCCACACTGATCTCCATAGTGGCTGTACTAATTTGCAATTCCACCAGTAGTGCATAAATGTTCCTATTTCCCCCCATCCTCACCAGCATTTATTATTGTTAGTAATCCTGATGGTTGTTGAACATTTTTTCATATATTTATTGGCCTTTTGTATTTATTCTTTTGAGAAGTATATATTCAGTTCAATTCCCATTTTTGATTTTTTTTAGTGTAACTTTTTAAAGTTCTTTGCATATTCTAGATATTAGTCCTCTATCAGAGGAATAGCTGGCAAAGATTTTTCTTCCATTCTGTAGGCTCTCTTCAGACTCTTCACAGTTTCCTTTGTTCTACAAAACTTTTCATTTTAACACCATCCCATTTATTGATTCTCATTTTTATTTCCTGAGATTTGGGGGTTGTATCTGCCAGTGCCTATCTGTTTGAGAGTTAGTCTTATGTCCTCTTCTATTGCAAAGTCTCTGGTCTAATTTCTCAGTCTCTTATCCATTTTGAGTTGACTCTTGCACAGAGTGAGAGATAGGGGTCTAATTTTATTCTACATATGGATAACCCTGATTTAATATTTAACATGTTCATAACTTTATAGATGTTTGTTAAGCTGCATGGTAAACTCAAGTTAAAAATAAAGTCTTTGTGTTGCCTTTTTTGTTGAATACTGCTTGAATTGTGCCTCCTTTAAAACAAAATGAAACAAAATTCATAGTTAAGAAATCCATAGAAAAATTAAAAGAAGCCTGTCACTGTAGTGCATGCCTGTAATCCCAGTACTTGGGAGGCTGAGACAAGAGGATTGCAGGTTCAAGGCCAGCCTCAGCAATTAATGAGACCTTGTTTCAAAATAATTTTTTTTGAAAAATGAGGCTGGGTGTAGCTCAGAGGTAGAACACCTGTGCATCAATTCCATGTACCCTCCACTGCCACGTACACACACACACTGAAAGGGATTAGAGATGCCACAGAAGAAAAAATAAGCAAGGACATTTTCAGAAATACTTTGTGTCTTAAGAAATCCAGTACACAACTGGAAAAGCAGAGGGTCATTTAAAGTAATTATTTTCTGTTAACATAAGCCAAAATTGATTCTTTTTTTTTTGCGGTACCATTGAACGCAGGGGCGTTCTACCTCCGCGCAGGGCCCCTGGCCCTATTTTTTATACTTTATTTTGAAACCGGGTCTCACGAAGTTGCGGAGGGCCTCACTAAGGAGAGAGGGAGAGAGAGAGAGAGAGAGAGAGAGAGAGAGAGAGAGAGAGAGAGACAGGGAGAGAGAGAGCGAGAGAGCTGAGGCTGGCCGCGAACCCGGATCCTCCGGTCTCCGCCTCCCAAAGTACTGGGATTACAAGTGTGTGCCACCACGCCCGGCCCCAAAATTGATTCTTGATTAATCAGGATAAGGATGGTAAAAGAAGTTATGAATACCCCAAACCCATGGTTGGAATAAAACTACTCAAGTATGACATACAGTAGAATGATTGTAAACTTACTTGGTTAGCATTGCATTTGATTCACTATGTATAGTATGTATGAAAATAATTGACAAAAAAATTAGGAACATGAAATATCACATAAATTCCTTGTCGATAAAAGGCCAAGAATCTGTTGAGACCGTCCGTTACATTTTTTCCATCTGATTTCTTTCCCCCATCCAGTCTCTTTGTCTCCCTCCCTCTGTTTCTTCTCTTCTTTTTATCTGAAACACCAGCAACAGAATGAGAGCTGAGTTGGGCAGAGATGTGCTCATATTCCCTTCTTCTTTTCAGCTGTCACCAGATGCCTCCAGATTTGCAGTCCCCAACCTCAGAGTCACAGTCTGTTGTGCTTCAGTGTAGCTGTTCTCTGGCTGTTTGAGGGAGGCTGAGCCATTTTCTTGTGTTAGTGAATACAAGTTGGTGTTTCTCAGTGTGACTGACATAGTGCCAGACTTTAGAGGTGAATCTCCTGATTTAGCTGTTTCTGTGTGGGGAGGGGACAGTTGGACAGTGGGGGTAAGGAGACGCCTTCCTGGGAATGGGGCAGGAGCTGAGTGAGGGCCCCATGGAGGGTGTTTAGCATGGTTTAGGGGCTGCCTTGGAATCAGGATAAGCCTGAGGTCAGCTTCTTACTACAGCCATTCATGCAGTTTTCAGTCCATGACCCTAGGCCTCCGTAATAGTTTATGATACTCTTTATAATGCCAAAGAACTGCCACCAGCTGATGGGCACCCCCTGGTCTTTACCTCTCCAAGATCCTTGAAGGTGTTGCAGAATTCCATGAAATTGGAATTTCAATATTCTTGATGCTCAACTTTGGTCTAGCATCGCCACATCCACACCTTTTAATGTGGGAGTGCAGATCAAAGGCTTCTCCAGATCACAAAATGAATGGCAGAAAGAGGTCCCAGTGCAGTAAGCACGGTCCATTGCAGGATCCCTTCACCCGTGATGGTGCGGCAGAGTGCGCGCTAGCCGAGGGCATCACTGCGATGCACAGCGCTCAGCAGCAGGGACAGTGGGGGCCCTGGGAACTTGGTGATGTGTGCATGGACAGCACTGTGTGATGAACAGGAACACAGTCACTGCTTAGAATCGAATGCTTTTTAGATATGCTTTGCTATATGTGTGTGCAAATCTGTATGACCTTTCTGTAGCAGAGGCTGTTTGGTGGCCTCTCATTTGCACCTCCTCCTCCTCCCCCTGCATTCACATTCATTCTTAGCGTGTTTCTTTCTTAACAAAAGAAGTAGGCTTTCAGATTCAACCCTCTTCTTCCACAGAGCCTCTTGAGTAAATCCTTTCCTTTTACCCCATCTTAAGGCCCTCACTTGAGTAATTATTCCCTAAAGGGTAGGGAGACATGCTGAAAGCACAAAAATTTGGTTGTAGTAGCATTCAATGAAAAATCAAGGGCAATGTCTGTCTGTCTCTCACTCTCCCCAGCCCCATGGTACTGGGAATTGAACCCAGGGGCATTCTACCTCTAAGCTAGACTCCCAGTCTTTTTTTTTTTTAATTTTGAAACAGGGTCTCACTAAGTTCCTGCCCTCTGGCTTTGAATCTGCAATCTTCCAGTCTCAGCCTCCCAGGTACTGGGTTTACAGGTGTGCACCATTGCACTCAGTGTCTCTTATTTTGCTGATTGTTTAATATTGAGAAATTCCCTTGTTTCTTACTCTAGAGCTTGCCATAAATGAACCAGCTTCTAGGAACCAGGTTTTCTGGAGCGGCTGCTAAATGCAACTCTTTGGATGTCCTGTCTACTCTATTGACAGATCATCTTTCCTAATTTTTTTCCTAACAGGTTTGAGCCATTGATAGAAGTGTCTAGAGAGGGAGAACTGCAAGCTTCTTATCTCTTTTCTCATGGTCCCAAACTCATTAAAAAAATGAAAACAAAATCAGAACAAAGTAAAATAAAACAAAAAATATGCTCTGTCTCTAAATCTAAACCTTATTTTCTTTTGAGTAAAATACTCAATAGAGAAGGGAGTGTTAAAACAAGCAAACAATTAACACAAAGCAACCACAGACTCACATACTTGAATCTCACCCCAGTGATTCAGAACATGTTTTTGGTGTCCTAAGTAGTAAATGGCTTAAGTGGATTTTCTGGAATTTAAAAACAGGCTGGACCCTATAAGCTATAATTGAGAAAAGCACTGTAGGTCACGCATTGGTCTTTGCAGCTAAACGCCCACATATAATATTACTACAAGCAGGACCATGTTTGCAGAAAAAGAGAGACCTTATTTATAGTGTAATTAAATCTAATAGGGATAATAATCAACAGAGGGATTTATTGTAGCCTGCCACTTTTAATGATTTTTCCTGTATCAGTGAAAATACAGGAACAATTTTTACTGAAATAAGAACAACCTCAAGTAAAATCATAACAAAGGAAGATGAAGAAGAAGATGAAGATTATAGAAAGGAAATGTTAAATGGGATATTAGAGATGTTTGGAGAAAAAGGTAGAAGAAATACAAGACTTGCAGAGTTATTTAAATATAATTTAAAGCTGAACTTGAAATAGTAACAACTACTCATTGCTTGTATAATCTAATGCTTAGACATTTTATATATTGTCTTCCTTATTAATCATCTAAGTTTTATAAGATAGATATTATTCTTTCTACTTTTGTAGATGATAAAATGAGATTCAGAGAGAGCAAATAACCAAGGAACATGACTGGTTGGTGGCAGTGTTTGAGTCTAGGTCTCTGTCTTCATGGCTCAAGTTGGCTTCTTTCCTGAGGGGGTGGGTTACTGAACAAGGAGCTAAGTGTCAGCATGCCTGGTGGTCTCCAAGCTCCCCCCAGTTCTGACTTTCTACTTATAACTTTCATGTGTATTTTATTTTTTAAGATTAGTTAATAAATAATTGCATCATTTAAAACAATAAGGGACAATGTTAGATTCGCTGACAGCCTTTTAAAGGATGTCATTTGAAGCAGCAACCAATACTATAAGAAAACTCCATTTCAAAGATTGTTGTTATGTTTAATATTGATAAATTGAGAATTGCAACATTAAAGAACTTGTGATTTCTAGTAAGTTAGGTAATTTACAGAAAGACTTAATCTTTCTTTTTATATTTCCTATTTACATTATTGGTAGGACTGTAAATTAGTATAGCCATTATGGAAAATAGTATAGAGAGTCTTCAAAAATTTAAAGCTAGAGCCACCATATGATTCAGGGATTCCATTTCTGAATATATATCCAAAGGAAATGAAATCAGGATGTTGAAGAGACATCTGAATGCCCATGTTCATTGCTGCCAGTTTCACAATAGTCAAGAAATGGAAACAACCTAAGTGCCCATCAACTGATGGATAAAGAAAATGTGGTGCATATACACAGTAGAATACTACTCAGTCATAAAAAGAATGAAAACCTATCATTTGTGGCAACATGGATGGAACTAAAGATCATATGTGAAGGCAGGCAGAGAAAGGCAAGTGGTGCATGGTCTCACTCATATGTGGAATCTAAAGTGACTAATCTCATTGAAGTTGAGAGTAGATTAATGGTTACCAGAGGGTAGGGAGAGTGAGGAGGAGGAGGAATGGGGAAAGGTTGAACAGTGGGTGCTGAGTTACAGTGAGGAGAAAGAAGTTCTGGTATACTGTTGTCCAGTAGGGTGACTACAGACAACAATAGTGTACTATGCATTTCAAAAAGCTAGAAGAAAGGATTTTTAAAGATTTTACCATAAAAAATGATAAAGGTTTTCAGGAAATGGATATGTTTAGCCTGATTTAAACATTAAACAATGTATACATGTTTGAAAATATCATGTCACTCCATTAATATATACAATCTATCTTTGATGTATCAGTTAAAATTTTAATTTAAAAGGAATCTTCCTTTTAAATAATTTCAACCTTGTTTTTCAAACTCAACAATGATTACATTTTTTGCTATTTGTTTTGAGAACCGGTTTATAATTTTGAAATATTTTGAAAGCCTGGGAATTACTTTCCAAACACAAAACATGAAGTCACATTTTTGCTAAAGGGAAGCTTTGTAAGCACATGCGATTCCATTTAACCAGCACTTGTACAAGTGTTAATGGTGGGAGTGGACAGGGTAATATGAATGCTTGGGGCCAAGGCAGGGTACATTGTTAGCATGTTTTTGGGTAGAAAAAGGGGTACTAAATCCATGAGAACTTGTCCAAACCCCTGTTCTTAAGCAACTTGTTTCTGCTTTAATCTATCATTTCACTGGGAACACATTGTGACATCCTTGATTTATTGATCAACTTGTTGCTGAATTTATATATCATGCCTTTTTCCCCATGGTTTTCTAGACCCTGAATAAGCTTCAGAAAAAGATTGGTCTTAAAACCATTCTTTGAACACCAAGCATAATATAAAATGATGAATAAAGAATTTCATGTTATTAGTAAACCACAGTCATCTGGAGATCAATTACGTGGTTCATTTTTGTGAAATTACCTATGAGTATATATACAGTTATTTTAGCTCATATATGTATATGATGAAAAATTACAAATTCATTGCTGTGGGCACTAGAAGGCTAGAGGATTAAAATTCTTTCTACCACAAACTGGGTGTGTGCTCCTGGGCAATTTACTGAAACTTTCTGAGTCTTAGTTTTTCATACTGGCTTGCGTGAAAGTACTTTGATTTCTTGTTTTTCCTCCTCTTTTGCCTTTGTTTAATGCTGTGCATTTTTCTGTTCCTCTGTTTTGGATATCTTTGATTGCCTGCCTTCCTTCTTCCCTTCCCTTCCCTTCCCTTCCCTTCCCTTCCCTTCCCTTCCCTTCCCTTCCCCTCTTCTCTTCCCCTCTCACCTTCTCCTCTTTCCAGAATCCTATCACAATTTCTTTTAAAAAAGGAAATGTTTCAACAAGAAAGTTAAAGTTGTATATGGATCATTGGAAGATGATAGCTGAAATAGTTTTCATTCAGTTATCAAACACTTATTAAACAATTGCTATGTGCCATACACTGAGCTGAAGGTACAACTGGAAATCAAGCAATGTGATCTCAGCCCAAACATGATTGGTTATTTCACAGGGTGGTGTGGGAAACAATGAGTCAAATATATTTATGCAGTTTTGGCTGGGGTGTCCTGAAGAAGGTTATCTATATTATTTTTCTGAAGTGAGAGAAGAGGAAGTATCTTTCTGATAATCAAACATAAATTACTCAATTGTGTTCTAGAGACTGTGCCACTAAAGAGATTGTGATGCATTAATATTTGTGGCTCTACCTCATCTTCCAGAATGACATTTTACTTTTTATTAAAGTATATCTTGCTGTATTTATGCCAGGTAGACCACTTGACCCAGTATAACAACTAAAAATTACTTAAATTTCCACAAAGAGATAAAACTCACAGAGTATAAAAATCAAATGGTGCTTCAAGGTTTATAACAAAAGAAAGCTCCCTAACAGACACCCCTCCCATCATCCAGTTTACCATCTACCAGAGATAACTGCTGGTGAGCACTTTCAACTCTTGTAGCAGTTTTTTTGGGTATGTATTGACATACTTCAGAATAATATACTTATATTGATATTATTAATTTATAACTTTAAGTACTATGTGTATATTGACTACTTGTTAGAGTAGATGAGGATTTACTTTTCTGATAGCACCACTTGTTTCTCTTTCCAAATAGTTACACCACAGTTGTTGGTTAAGTGAATATTCAGTGTTTATGTTCTTATGACATAGTATTTATTAGTTAATTATTATATTCTGAAGACATTTTGCTTTTGTTATATGACTTTTGTTTTCCATGGCATTCATAATTGTTTTATATTTTCAGTTTCTTAATCTTTAATGCATTTATTTCTTTCTATAATATTTAGGATTAGACTTATTTAAAAGTGATAAAAAATAAAAATAGCAGTGGCTAAAATATGTTTGAAGTTTATCCCTTGGAAAATAGAGTCTGTGGTTGTGTAGTTGAGAGTTGTTTTGGTGGCACTATGATTATACCTCAGGATTAATGGTAGCTATTCATCCTTCAGCTATATTCACATGTATATTCAGAAGCAAGGAGTAAGAAAAATAAAAGTGTACCTGCTTTCCTTCGAGATGCTTCCTAAACATTTCAAACATCATTTTTTGCTGGATTTATATTGGCCAGAACTTAGTCACAAAACTGCTTTAAGCTGCATAGGAAGGTAAGAAACATCTCCCTTTGAATTCCAAGAAGCCATATCCCTAGCAAGAACTTGGACGACTTTTACTTATTAAGAATATGAAAAATGACTGTGGAACACTTAGTTTCTGCCACACTTACAATATGTTCCAATAAAATTGTAAAATCTTACAACATTGGGTGGCATAGGCTTAGACACATTAGATAACCTATCAGTATCCTTGTCTCTGAAGAATTGCCTCTGGGAACTTCCATCTCTCCACTCCACAATGGCCTGATTATTCTGTAGACCAGGTAGCATCCTGGAATTTTCCTTTTGAAGAGTCTTTGCTAATAGCTCATGTGGGAGCTCTTGTTTCCTACATATCCTTCCTTCAGTTTTGTGGTTAATTTTGGCTAAGTATATCCTTCAGAAGTTTCCTGAGAAAGGATGCTTAAAAAGCACATTTTTAAAGGGTTTGGCAAGTGTAAATGTACATATGTATTCTAGCCTCAAACTTGATCTGTTGACTGTTAACAATATTCTAAGTTGAAAATTATCCTTCTTCAAAGTTTTGAGAAGGAAGATTAGTTAGTGAAATCATACTCAAGGGTTTTTGAAAGATGAACAACAGCTGCATAGTTTTAAAATTTGACTGAATTTCCTCTTAAGACAAAGAGAACAATTAGGAAAGAAAAAGTGAAGTACAATGAACAATATTTACAACAAAGCTAAATTCATATGGAATCACAAACAACTCAGAATAGCCAAAACAATTCTGAGCAAAAAGAACAAAGCTGGAGACAACACAATACCTGGTTGCTAAATGTACTGCAATGGCTCTACTAACCAAAACAATATAGTACTGTTCTAAAAACCAACACATAGAACAACGGAACACAATAGAGAGCCTAGAAATAAATCCATGGGTTTATAGTCAACCAATTGTTGACAAAGATGTAAGAAATATACCTTAGAGAAAGGACAGCCTCTTCACTAAGTGGTTCTGGAAAGACTGGATATATACATAGGCAGGATGAAACTAGACCCCTCTCTCTTACCAGTTACAAAAATTAACTGAAAAATGGATCAAACACATTGTAAGGCCTGAAACTCTGAAACTACCAGATGAAAATGGGAAATACTGAAAGACATTGGTATAGACAATGATTTTTAAAGTAAGATACCAAAAGCACAGATAAGAGATTTAAAAAGAAAAATTATATCAAAGAAGAAGTTTCTGCTGTGCAGAAGTTTCTGCGCAGTAAAGGAGACAATCTGCAGAGCAAGGAACAACATGCAGGATGGAAGAAAACTTTGCGAACTGTTCATCTGGTAATATCCAGAATGTATAAGGAGCTAAAAAAAACTCACTATAAAAGCAAAATAATCTTACTTTTAAAATTGGTGAGTGATATGAATAGACATTTCTCAAAGAAGAAAAGATATGCAAATCACCAAGTATATGAAAAAGTTCAATATTGTTCATCATCAGGGAAATGCAAATCAAAACCACAATGAGATATCTTTTAATACCAGTTTAGAATGGCTGTTACTAAAAAGACAGCAAATAACACATGCTGGTGAGATGTGGCGAAAGAATATCTCATACATTATTAGTGAGAATGTAAATTAATACAGCCATTATGGAAAACAGTAAGGAGGTTCTTCAACAAACTAAGAATAGAATTACCATATGATCCATTTATACCACTATTTGGTATATATCCAAAGGAAATGAAGTCAGTATATCAAAGAGCTACTTGCACTTCCGCATTTATTATAGCACTATGCACAATAGCCAAGATATGCAATCAACTGAGGTGTTCACCGATAGATGAAGGAAGAAAGTGTGTATATGTATATGTAGAATAGCATGTTATTCAGCCATACAGAGAATGAAATCCTGCCATTTGTGTTAACATGGAAGAACTGGAGGACATAGTGTTAAGTGAAATAAGCCAAGCACAAAAAGATAGACACTACATGTTTTTGCTCAGATGTGGAAGCTAAAAATGTTGACTGCATAGAAAGTAAAGAGTAGAATAGTGGGCACTAAAGGTTAGAAAGGGTAGAGGGGAGGGGGAATAGAAGAAGATGGGATTATAAGGACTAAAATACAGTTATGTAGGAGTAATAAATTCTTTTTTTGTGGTATTGGGGGTTGAACCCAGGGACAGTCTACCACTGAGCTACACACCCATCCCTTTTTATTTTGTATGTTGAAATAGGGTCTCACTAAGTTGCTGAGGCTATCCTTGAAGTGATGATCCTCCTGTCTCCATCTCCCAAGTATTGGGGTTACTGGAGTGTGCAACCACACCCAACTAGTAGTAATAAGTTCTAATGTTCTACAGTACATTGATGGTGACTACTATTTACAGAATTTTATTATATATATTATAAAGAAGTAGATGAGAGGAGTTTGAAGGTTTCCAACATAAAGAGAGGATAAATCTTTAAGGAGATAGAAACACTAATTACCTTGGTTTGATCATTACACATTGTATTCATATATTGAATGATCACACTCTATCCCATAAGAATGTATAATGATTATGTGTCAATAAAAGTTAAAATAAAACAACTAGGTGACAAAATATTCTAGTAAATACCAAAATATGATTATAGAGGGACAGGGCACCAATAGCTTTAGAATGCGTGTGGTATCAGAGTAATTCAAGAGGAAGAAGAGGGAAGATTGCAAGATTGTGCTGATCTAGAGAACTGACGAGTGCTACTATCACATTACTTTCTGGAAAGCTTCAGGGGCAATTCTGAGGACAGTAGCTAAAATTGGGAGCAAACTGTCAATCTCAAATGCAGGAGGGCTGTAGGAAACAAGGTTGGCCATGAGTAAATAATTGTTGAAGCTGGGTAATAGGTACATTGAGACTCCTCACACCTCTCTACTTTTTATATACTTGAAATTTTCCATCAACAGAAGTTAAAGAAACATCTGCAGGCATCTTCTGATTTCCACTGATGCAACTGTAAAGACTCACAGACTATTCATTGTAAGCTGTTAGGGTGTGACCTTTCTTTATGGTGTTTTTAAATTTCAAAATGGTGAGCTTTGGTCAGGGTCTTTGTTCAACCTTTGTGTGGAGGACTTATTCCTGACACTTTATTCTAGAAACTTAAATCTAGAAAGTTTTCTTTCATTATTTATTACACAATTTCTTGCCTCTGTTTTTCCTGTTAACCTATTTTTTAATACTTTTTAGTCAGATATCAAATTGAGCCTCTTATATTTATATAAGTGAGCCTCATATATTCATATATTCATATATTTATATATTTAGTCTCTTATATTTATATATTTATAAGTGAGCCTCTTATATTTATTTTTCCTCTCCCATTTTTAATCTCTTGTTCTTTTAAGTACTACTTTCTGGGGGAACTTAGTTTAATTCTTCTGGTCTTCTGTTGAATGTTTTTCTTTCTCCTTTTTGTAATTTCTGAGTTTTTATATTTTAATCTTGTTCTCTCTTTATTGTCTTCTGTTCTTTCCCTTCAGCAAATGCAATTAATTCTCTTATCTTTCAGAGATGATTTTTGAAATTTTATTCTGCTTTGCAGGGTATCTATTTCTTTGAGTATATTTTCCTTGGGGTGCTGGGGTCACTATTTTACATCCAGAGTTTTCCTGTCAATTTCTGTCCACTCCCATTTGACAGCAAGGAACTCAAATTCATGAGATTCATAGGTCAGAACTCTGTTATTTCATTGTGGAACTGTTGAGTATCATCTCTGTAGGCATTTTCATTCAATCTGCCAGTCTCCTCAGTGAGAATGTAGCCCTTGTTCTTACATCTGTGTGCCAGAGAGTAGGGAGCAGGAGGGAGGAGAATAAACATCTCCCTGTTCCCAGTATTAACTTTCATTAACTCCACTTGATTTTAGTATGCATGTTTTCCTTTAGCTCTTTCAAATACATGGTACCCCTTTCGTACAATCTCCAGAGACTAATCCCCCTGTCCACTAGGTTAGACAAAATAATCTAGATATTTGGTTACATCTTTGTGACTTTCACTCAGTCCTAAGATTGTTAGTCCCACCTCCTCTGTCTTATGATGTACCCCAAATCCTCCAATTCCTGAGCCTTCTAGATTAGGAATAGTAAATGAATTTCAACATTCAGATGACGCATCCAGTTAATAATGCTTCTCTCCAGAACTGTATTGATAGAGATTTGGTTTGGGCCAGGTTCATGATATGAGAATTTAGGAATGACAGACATGGTAAAAGCTTTGAGACAAGGGTTTCTAAGAGAGTCTGGGAAAGTAAACAGTGATTCAGTGGTATCAATTGGAAAGTTAAGCAGTTTGACATTAATTTAAATGGATTATCAGGAAGTTTCTGAAATGAAATAAATGAATACAGTTATTTGCAACTTTTTCCCCTTGGATAAAAGTTTCCTAAAGTAGTAAAGTCATATGGATAGAGAGAACCCAATAGTAATGTCATATTATTGAAGACAGCAAACTGAGTGGGCTTAGATGATTTTATTTCTCATTAATAATACTAAAATGAGAAGAATTCAAAGGCCACTCCAGGAATCTGTCAAAAAATATTGATTCTTGTTTGCATTAGGCAGGATTGTTTTGCTTATGTGGCAGCTCTGATTTTCAGGTCTCAGTGGTCTAGCATGACTTGTTTTCATGCTGCACTCCCGTGTGGGTTGGTGGAGGTCCTGCTTCACACAGAGCTAGCTGTCAGAGGCTCCACCACCTTTCAGCTGTAGCATCCCAAAGTCATGAAGGTTCGAGAGTGAGTCATATGATTGAACGCTTTGGTCAGGAACTGAAGCATGCCACTTCTGCTCCTTGCTTTCCAGCTGGAGTTAGTTAGAGGGCCTTGCCTAATTATCAGGGTGCAAGGAAATGCATTCTTCCAGGTGCTTAGGAAGTAGGGGTAAGCAAGAGTCAGTCTATTGCATTCCTTCAAGGAACAGCTGAAGATTGATAACTCTACTGATAGAATGAAATTTAAAATATTTTTACATTTCTTAAGCACTGGGCTGTGTTTTCACTGGTGTCCTATTCTCATGGATTATTGTTCATATTAAAATTTTAGTCCTGGCTTTTATAGGCAACATCTTAAGAACTATTTACTCTCTTTTCATCTCACATTGATGAAGACACAAAGATGACAGAGCTGTTATTTATTTTTAACAGTGCTGCTTTTATTAGGCTTGGGATTGAGATATTGTGCAATAACTTTAAAGGTAGGACATGAAAAGAAGAGTGAAACATATTGCAGAGGATCCACATTTGCTTGACTGTCAGACAAATCTATCTCCCATCTCTCACACTAAATAGGTTTCTCTTACAGCATTTCCTGTACCAGGCTAGTAAATGTTTTTGCTTCCATCTGGGCCCAATTCTGAGCTATGTCACTGATGACACTGTCCAGACTATAATGCAGATGGGATTAGAGAAATGGAATGTGTATAATCACACACACAGGCGATCTTACACAACAGAAGGCCTATAATCCAGGATAGTCCTAGTAATCCGCTCCATGTGTGTGAGTGGGCGGAGTGCGATCCAGATACTACTGAAGATTTACCTACTTGTTTTCAGAACAGTATGAACTTTGCATGCTGTCTCTTCACAGAGTATGCTTTTGGAATTATATCATATTGAAAGTTTTAGTGTCTGTTCTCCTAGACAAAATATAAAAGCATTTCCTTTTTAAAGCAGAGCTACAGCCACACCTTCAGAGCACTTATGTGTTGGAGAGAATACTAAGTGCTTTATACGGACAACTCCTTTCATTCTAAAAGCAGTCAGCGATGTTGGTGCTATTATTATTTAACCTTTTGGAGATGGGGATTTAGACTCAAGGAGGCTGAGTAACTTGTCCTGACTGCATGGTTGGAGCTGGATTGACTGGGGCTTCTGGCTCCAGAGCAGCAATGGTCAGAGCTCCTTCCAAGCTCATCTACTTCATATACATCTTTGGTAGTTGGGTGTCCAGTTAGAGTTTTGTGAAAAGTAGAGTTAGCAGAGGCCATGGTATTTAACATAATTATAGGGGATACTAAATGTTTCATGATATTTCCATCATGTTCTGGAATTTCAAGATCTCACAAGAAGTCTAAAAGGAAATTTTTTATCCCGAACTCTGATTTGCAGTAAAAACACAAAAAAGGGATGTTTGTTAGACTTGAAGTTTAGAGATTCAGATTGATGTTTATGGTCCGAATGCTGTTTTGAAAAAACTCTGGCTCTGCCTCTTTTAAAATTCTGACTTTGCTGTTGTTTTCTGTATAGTGTTTAGAAAGTAAAATCCATCCAGTTTTAGTTTCCCTGCCTGAAACTAAAACTGGATGGATTTAGCCAGGCATGGTGTTGCACACCTGTAATTCTAGTACCTGGGAAGCTGAGACAGAAGGATCACAGGTTAGAGACCACTTAGAGAGACCCTGTTTTAAAATAAAAAAAGGGTTGTGAGTGTAGCTCAGAGGTAGAACACCCCTGCGTTCAATTCCCAGTACCACCAAAACCAAACAAACAAAAAGGTTATTACAATCTTAAATACTCAACGGAGTGGTTGGAATAATCCAATGTGTATAACACAATTACTATGAAAATATACATTTCATTATCTCTTCTCTTAGTCCATCTCCTCCTTTTCTTTCTCTTCCTTTTCCTCTTATTCATCCTTAATTGTATGTATTTTCTGCTACCAGTTGTTACCATCAGAAATTAGAAATGCCTTTTGACTGAATTTATGCTGTGAGAAAGTGAGCATTTTGGCAAATTTCCTAAATCTTTTAAAAAAATTAGCTGAGAATTAATTTGACATTTTTTTGGGAGCTGAGCATCTAGATAAACACTGGCTTATCTAGATGTTTTGATTCTGCATAAACATAGCTGAAAGCAGCACAGAATAGAGGCAACATTGAGGTTTTTAGAAGTCACAAGATCTTTGTATTAAACTCAGAGCAGAAATCATAAAAATCTCTTCATTAAACCCTTAGAGCGACTCTGATGCTGAAAATCATTTAGCTTAAAATAAATCTGTAGAAACTGAATTCACAGAAAATGCTAAATCTGTTTAATTTTGTAAAACTTAAATATTCAAATTTTGTAAATTATGGAATGATATTAACTCATAATGATCAATGACAGTTTCAATAGTGTGTGTACTGGGGAAGGGGGGGGGAGTGGGGAGGGAGCCAGGGGGAAGGTCATCAAGTGCTGTGTGCATGTATGTCCCTGTCACTCTGAGCTTCATTATGATGTGAGAATGAACCAAGAAAAGTATATTTAAGAAAATTAATTGACCAAATGTTTTTATTAAGGCACTAGAGAGACGGACATGGTGGCACGTGCTTGTAATCCCAGTACTTGGGAGTCTGAAACAGGAAGATCACAGGTTCGTGGCCAGCCTCAGCTACTTAGTGAGGCCCTCCACAAGTTAGTGAGACCCTGTTTCAAAATAAAGAATAAAAAACAGGGCTGGGGGTGTAGCTCGGAGGTAGAATGCCCCTGGGTTCAATCCCCAGTACCACAGAAAAAAGCACTAGAGAACTTTGAACTTATTAAAAGCCAAAAATCATGTCGTTTATAATATATTTGGAATATATTTAATATTCATGAGTATATTTTAAAGTCAGTAAATAAATTTTCAAAGTGAAACATGGCTTTTTCTATGTAATAATTTTATTTAGATTATAGTTTTATGTTTTTATTTTGCCTGTTTCATTATTGTTATGATTTTGGTTTATGACTTAGATTACTTAGCAGTCAAAACTTATTATTAATTCCCAGTACATTTCTTATTTTGTTGTTCTGTTTTGGGGATTTGTAAACAACTTACTTTTATGAAAATTCCTTTGCTATTTTATTCAAGGTTATTGAATACAAAATTTTAGATATCAATCATACAATTAATTTTAACAATCCTTTTCTGACTTTCTTCCTCACTTTTTTCCGTTGGATTAAACATTTGCATGCTTTCATTTATAGTTTCATGTTTCTTCTTTCTGCAAGCAGCCATCAAACTGATAGACCCTAATTGCTTCTTATAAAGAAGAAAAATTTAGCATTTTACTATATGAGTATTATTTTAGTTACTTCTGATTTATTTGGATGCTTTTGAATGCTGTTTTTATTGTTTTAAATTTTAACCACTTTTGGTTTTTCTTTTCATCAATTCTTTACATGGCATATGTGTCAGTCAGAGATGTGAAAGTAGGGCCTAAACATAAGTATTTTGAAAATGATCCCTGAGCAAGTCTCATTTCCAGCCCAGGTTGAAAGCCATTGGCTAGGATAATGATTTCAGTATGTCCAGTTTGCAATGTCCTTTCTCAATGGAGCCTGTTCTCTTCGTTCAAGAGACTCAAGACCTGGTTCAAGCTGGGTACGTAGGCAAGAGCCTGAGACTTCCAGTTAGAGTGACTGAAGTCAGGTTCCTTTGTACTAGACCTGAAATTTTCCCTTTTATAAGCTGTACCTGTGATGCTTTTGTTCCTTGGCATCTTGTGATCAGCCAGCCATTGCCACAGATCTCTTGGGAGTAATCATTTTGACTACAGCCCTCCCCCTATAGCTGTGTTAGCTCTGACGATTAAGCACTTCTATCAGGCTTCTACCGCTCAGGATCCCAGGGTTGCTGTTAAAATCAGAGAGCTGGATTCCTTCCTTCGCTGCTTCTCTCCTTGTCATCTGTGGTCTACAGAAGACAAACTCCACAGGGTCCTCCAAGAATGTTGTGGCCTCCTTCACCACTGCAGGTCTTAGTGTCCTTGTGCATGACTATCTCCTGAACTTCCCAGGGCGTAGGATTTGGGGTTGAGCATGCTGTGCATAATAGATATAGCCAAGAATTCTCATCTTCATGGGGATTTTGACTCTGTCCTTTACAGAATGTTAGGGATTTAAGTTCTAATGTTTCAATATAACCGATTATAAGGATGACTGAGTTCAAGCTTCAGTGAATCTACCTGGCAGATTGTTACTGTTACTGACATTTGCCTGTGGCAAGGCATCCAGAATCAATTTGCTCCATATGAATGTAGTGTTAGAACCCGTACACCTTCATGCATGCTTCCCAGATTCCTGTTGATTCACATTGCCAAAAATGGAAATGTTTGGGGAGTATATAGATTGTTTCCCTCTGGACAAGGCCTTACTCTCCTCTGACTGGGTTGTGCTAGGATCCAATTTTTTTTTGTCGACCTAGAAACAATGAGGGATGATAGGGATAGGTCCTCAGGAAATAGGAATTTTCTTGTTAGTCAGCTGTTCCTGGTGGTAGCAGGGGAAGGTTAGGTCTTCTCTGCCAAGAGGGAAGGGGCTTTATATATATATATATATATATATATATATATAAACATATATATGGGATGTAACAAGGAATTAGTGGAAAATCAGAAAGCTGCTATAAAAGCATTATGTATATATGTGTATAATAGTGTATATATGTGTATATATGTGTGTATATATATATATGTGTATATATATGTGTATATATGTGTGTATATATATACACACATATATACATACATATAACATTTATTGATGCATTATAGTCTTATATCATAATGTAATTCACAGTGATAGTGACCTACATGCACACAGCACTTGGTGAGCTTTCCCGTGGCTCCCTCCCCTCTCCCTCCCCTTCCCCATACAGGATATTGAGATTGGCATTGGTATTCTTACAGTTCAGGGAGATCAGGGACTCGGTGTTCTCAACCTTGGCTCTTTTGATCAATGTCCTCATCTCATGTCACAGAGTCTGCTACTTTCCCAGCAACACCCTGGCCTTGGCTTAAGAGACATGTCAAGGTTACACATTTACTTGGTGTTACTACTCCCAAACCCTTACATTCAGGCCCTGTACTTGACAGATGGCTGTATTGTCTCTGGGGGAAATTGACAATAAGGACCTCTTTTAAAGCTCTTATAGCAACTTTCTGATTTTTCACTAATGCCTTGTTACACCCCCAGCCCTTCTTATTTTATTATTTGTTTAAATCAGGATCTTGCTAGATTGTTGGGAGTCTCACTATCTTGATGAAGCTGTCTTTGAACCTGCGATTCTCCTGTCTCAGCCTCCCAAGTATTGGAATTACAGGTGTGTGCCACCATGCCCAGCTGAAACTTTTGATTTATGTTATTTTTTTCCTGTGATATTCTTTAGGATTATCAGAACAAGCCATGACATGACATAATTTATATAATCACCATTATCATTACAGCAACTAGATGGCACATCTGTTTCATTCCTCAGTGTCTTACTCTCCACCTGTGCTCCCTTCCATGCCACACTGATCATTTATTTGAGTGATCATGATGCTGTGAAATGTCATGGGTTACCAGTGTTCTGTCCTCTCCTCCCATTAAGGAAGTGACCATCAATTGTGTAAGCAACCCCATCCCAGAACCCAATTTTGGGGTCTGTTTCTGAGGGCCTGTTCTGATACCAATTACTATCATTTTTAGGGTCCTAGAAGAAAATAGGTGCTGCATGCAAAGGGTGATTATGTGATACGTGATCCTGGATTCAAACCTGGACTAGATCCTTTTTTTTTTCTGTAGGGGACATTATTAGGTCAATTGTAAAAAATTCAAATATAATCTAGAAGTTAGTTATATATATAATTATTTTCAAATTATGCCATGGATATGTAAGAGAATGTCCTTGTGTTTAGGAAAAATGCACTGAATTAGGTAGGAGGGGCATCTAGCATGAAACTTATCCTCAAATAATTCAGAAGAATTATTCATAATTATACACATACACACATGGGTGAGAATATATATAATGTTAAGCATTGAAGAATCTGAAAGGTATGGAAGTGTTCTTTATATTATTTATGTTTCTTTTACATATATGTCTATAAGATATCAAAATTAAAAGTTACAAGAGGAAGGATAATAGAAGTTTAAAAAACTGGCCAAGACATGGGTGAGATTAAAGGTAATTAACAAAGAATGGTGAAGCATCCCAGGACTGGTGGCAGAGGGGAGCTTCTACCCATTCTAGGTTTGAAAGAATAGGTTGAAAGAAGACTAATACGTGTTAGAGAGGGTAGACAGGTAGGAACTGTGGCCACAGGGAAAGGAACTCAGCCCCTGCCAACTTGTGGCACAACAGGAAAGAATTTATAGAAACACATAACCTTGCCTTCTTCTCTTATCCTATATGTTAGATCAGGTCCTCCAAAAGCATACACTAAGATGGAATTAGACATGCAGTAGATTTATTGGGGAAATGCCTGTGAGAGAAAATAGAGAGGGGACCATGGAGGCTAGGTGAATCAACAGACCACCATCTAAAGTTTGTGGAGGGAGGAAAAGAAGGAAGGTTTGGAAGACCAGGCCAGTCCAGACTGCATTGAAGTTCTAATAAAACTTTCAAAAGTAGTCAGAAGGTTCTAGAGCCAAAGCCTTCAGCCAGAGAAGTCCTAAGCCTTTTAGAAATGGGGTTTGCTTAGTTTCCCTGTTGTACTCAATGATTGCCTGGGGGTAGCCCATGGGAACTTCGGCCTTGTCAGAGACGTGGTGATGGATTTCAGAATGCACCTTCTGGGGCTGTCAGTCAACTATATTCCTTGCAGTTGGAGTTCTGATGAGTGAATTTTCATGACTGTTATTCCCTCCAGTGGCCAACCAGCTAAGATTTAGAGGGCAAGTAAGTCAGGTTGACCTAGTTCATTAAGGTCCAATCTTATAGAGAATGTTGGAGAAAACTGGAATAGTATGGAGCAGGAGGGATCTGCAGAGTCCAACAGAGAATCTCCAGTCTATGGAAGAGGAAAAAAGAAACATGAAAAAGAAAAAGAAGAAAATTTAAAACAGATGTAGAGCCCTTGAAGAAAATCTGGGTTACTGTCCTTAGAGGTTGGGTACAATGAAGAGGCTAGACAAGGTACAACAAATGATTTGCAACTGAGATTTGAAAAGGAAAGAAGGAAAGTTACCCAATACCTGGCAGTGGTGAATTCTGGTATGGGGAATGGGGGGAGGGGGAAAGGGACAAAGATTCCAACTGTGGTATGGCTGGAACCCAGGGGAATGAGTGCATATGAAAATTTAAAAGATAACAGAGAGTTAAGATTTGTGGCTCTAGGAACCCATGTCAGGTCAGCTTCCCTGAGTAGGCCAGACTGCAAGAGAGCAGATTGTCTGCAGAGGACTGTGGAAGTCTGCCATGGAGGATGAACTGGTGAGCCTACATACTAAGACACATTCTAAACCTGTTAGCATCTATTTTGCCAAGGGGACTAGCTTAGAATGTTGGCACCCTTGGGACAATGAAAAGAAATAACAGCAGTGAATATATTAGAATCCAAGCTCTCCCTCCCCACCTGTGAAGGATATTGAGTGCCCTTCACCAATTCTGAACAGCTAGTGGTGTGAGGGGACAATACAGAGCAGTGTGGAGCCCCCCAATGTTTCTTTAAAGAAGCTTGAAAGGAATCTACAATTTTGCATACAGAAATGTTTGTATCTTATATAATGATCAAATACAAACAATAGGCTCAATTTTGATGAGAGACTGACAAGGATGTTTTTAGACTTTTTCTGTTTTTCATATGAGTGAGGAGTCTGAAGGAGAAAGAAAATGGCTAGGTAACAAAGAAAATGACAATATCAGGTAATAAATTAAGTGAGTCTTATAGCTACTGCTTATTTAAGAGGGTCATGAAGGATCACTGGAGGACAAGAGGACAATGGTCAGAGGGAGAAAGACTCAGGAGAGAAAGAAGGGTAATTGGTATTTCCAATAAGATATAATTAAATGGCAAGAGGTTCGGTTTGGGGGGGAGAGAGAGACACAGAAAGAGAAATAAATAAGCATGAGATGTGTGAAGCTACTTTCTTCCATGAAAAGAAACTGTGATAGTGTTTCCAAATTCAGATCTCCTTATATAAAAGTAAGAAGATAGATATAAAGGTCCTCCAGTCACTGCAGCCTTCCTACCAAGATAGTGATAAATTTTTAAGGTGTTTCTACTTATTGTTTTTGGGAAAAGGTAGGAAAGTGAGAATTTCTTTTAAAACAAATTTTATATTTCAATAATTGGTACCATTTTGAGAGTAAATACCATTTTGGCAGCTCTTAATAAATGAAAAAAGGATTATCCAGTGAATATTTTCTAAGATTTATTAACAGATGGGAGTTGCAAAATATTAAAGTAATTTAGTGTCCTAACAAAAATACCTCTTAAAATTTACAGCTTTGATGTTCTGACACTTTTTTGGAGGACAGGGTGTAATGTTACACACATGCTTCTGATTAAAATACTTTCTTCAAAGATTTGTTTAGCAAAACTCCTTACTATAATCTTTTCTAGCTGAGGACTTCACTTGACTCAATTATGCATATGGATGGCTTTCCTAATAGCGTTTCCCTTCTTAATCTAAATGTTACAACTTCTTGTTGCTGCCATGTGTGTTGTAAGTCAATCAAGGCTTTCTGATGGCGATGTTCATCTATTTATTCCACAGAGCCTGGAGAGCAAAGATTCTTTTTGAATGAATGAATGTGAATGATCACAGAGGACAAATAATATGCTGGAATCTGACTATTTGAAAATGAAAAATTTAGGATTATTTGGAATTAGACTATTGAAAATGAAGCACTTAAAATTATTTTATATGTTTGAATGGTAGACTAAGTCATTTTTGTATACAATGTTTTTTTTTTTTTGCGGCACCGGGGATTGAACGCGGGGGCGTTCTACCTCCACGCTAAGCCCCCGGCCCTATTTTTTATACTTTATTTTTGAAACCGGGTCTCACGAAGTTGCGGAGGGCCACACTAAGTAGAGAGAGAGAGAGAGAGAGAGACAGAGAGAGAGAGACAGAGACAGAGACAAGGAGAGAGAGAGCGAGAGAGCTGAGGCTGGCCGCGAACCCGGATCCTCCGGTCTCCACCTCCCAAGGTACTGGGATTACAAGCGTGCGCCACCACGCCCGGCTGTATACAATGTTTTATAGGTAATAATTGTGTTTTTATTTAGAGATTCACTGCTATATTACTTTTTATTATTTATAGACTTAGAGTTGCAATGTTAACTGGAATACTTCAAACCATGAAAAGTAAAATTGAAATGTCCAGAATGAAAACATTTCTCTGATTTTATATTAATTATAAATAATACTATCTTAACTGATACTATAACTTTATGTTATTGTGTATATCACATCAAATAAGACAGTTGAGGTTTCATAGGAAACAAGATTCTGGTAGTTATCATCTGACACAGTATAATATTGAGTCTTTTCCTTTAGGATATTGAATCAGTTAAACTAGTTTTCTCAGGCAAACAACTGGTCTAATGTGTTAAAAAAAGTTCAAATTTGTTCTTTAACCTTGCTGATGAAATAATCATCAGTTGACTCAAATACTTGAACTTTATTTCTATGTGGGCTTAAAATCACCATTTCTGGTAAAATAGAGTGGGTGCGTATTGTAGAATTCTTGGGTATAGAACATTCTGCTCTTTTGAGCTATTAAGAATATAAGTAAGCCAGGTGTGGTGCGTCATGCCTGTAATCCCAGTACTTGGGAGGCTGAGACGGGAGGATTGCAGGTTCCAGGCCAACCTCAGGAACTTAGTGAAAGACTCTGTTTCAAAATAAAAAATAAAATAGGGCTAGGGGTGTAGCTCAGAGGTAGAACATCCCTGGGCTCAACTCCCAGTACATATATATATATATCGTATACATAATACATATTGATTTAGCAATATGATCATTATAACTTGAGGCATTATATAATGTTGACATTGTTACCATAAATATATCATATATTAGCATTCCTCAAGTTTTATAAGCATGCTGACATTTATACGAATTTTAAACAGATATTTATTCTTTATGGCATCTATGGTCTTTAAAACTGATGATACTGACCAACAAATTAAGATAAAATATTGGAGCTATTGACTTGGCAGAATAGGGTATGTTGGAATATGAAAAAATATAAATGGAAAAAAAAATTCCAGAAAAACATTCATATGGGCTCTTTGTGAATGTGTGCACAGGGCACCGGGGACTGAACCCAGGGCATTCTACCTCTCAGCTCTACCCTCAGCCCTATTTTATTTTCGTTTTGAAACAGGGTCTGGCTGAGCTCTGGCATCAAACCTGTGATCCTCCTATCTCAGCCTCCCAAGTACTGGGTAGGAATTTGGGCATGTGCCACCATGCCAGGATGACTTTTTGTTGTTTTTATTATAAATGAATTGACTTTCTGATGAATTTGGGAGCAGAGATCAAATAAATTATTCATTCCATTTAATCAAAGCCCTGTACGTTTGTCTGTATATCCCTAACTTGAAGGGAACTAACCTTTATTTAGCCCCTGCTTTATGCCAGAAATTGTACTGAGTTTTTGTCTACTTTATGGAATCTCCTATTTGAGTTCATTTTTGGTGAACATTTGTAGATTATTTAGAATTCTAAGATGCTGTCCTGAGGTTTTATCCACTGCTTCATACAGATATAATAGTATCATTTTAAGCTTAGCTATAAATCATAAACTGAACTTAGCATCTTAGCACTTGAACAAATTAATCTTTTGTAAAACTAAAGACTTTAAATATATATGGATACATTGATATATCCATATATATGTATATATCTACACACACACATATATATAGCTATTTTTATATATACATATATTTATATATATAAATATATATATTTATATATATTTTTAATATATTTTATATATATAAATAGCTATATATGTATGTACATATATAGCTATATATATATATGCATATATATAACTATTTTTTCTATTACGTGAAAACTAGAAGACCACAAGCAGTGTTTTGTGATCCCCTTTCTTGTACATGTGTAGTTTTAAACTGATATGGATTAAAAAGGAAGGGATGCTAACCAGTTACAAATAGGACTAAATCTCCTAGGCTCTGAACAGTGAATATAAGGGGCAATTTGCAGTTTTTATAAAAATGCAACACATAACTATTTATTTAATAGAGTAAAAGTCAGAGAGAATTTTGATGATTAATGTGAAGAAAACTATTTGAAACATGTGTTTCTAGTACAGTAAGTTTTTTCTACCAGTAGTTCTCAACTTTACTTTTAGGTGTTACTAGCAGTCACATTCTTTTGAGGTGGATTGGTTGGCTCTTCAGCAGGAGTTTTATGTGACAGCATGATAAATACCCTTGTCACAGAGTCTAACCCACACTAGGCAACCCATGTTTGTTAAGTTTTTCCCCCCTACCCATTTGGCACATAACACATCTTTTGATAAAGGCTGCACAATTGCTCCCGCATTGATCTTTTCTGCTCTCTCTCTCGCTAACCATGAATGATCTCCAACATTATAGACTATATTTTTTTTGCTTTCTCTCTTCTTAGTTTAAAAATGTGCTTATGTCTTCGTACTCCTTAGCAAACACACAAACTATAGTCTTCCTCTAATCCTGCCTTTCTGTTGATCTTAGATTTATTTCTTTTCTGGAATTTGTAAATGTTGGTTCTATTCTTTTTTTTTTTTTTTTTGCGGTACCGGGGATTGAACCCAGGGGCGTTCTACCTCCGTGCTACACCCCCGGCCCTATTTTTTAAACCGGGTCTCATGAAGTTGCGGAGGGCCTCACTAAGGAGAGAGAGAGAGAGAGAGAGAGAGAGAGAGAGAGAGCTGAGGCTGGCCACCAACCCGGATCCTCTGGTCTCCGCCTCCCAAAGTACTGGGATTACAAGTGTGCGCCACCACGCCCGGCTTTGGTTCTATTCTTTATCAATCATTTCCTTTTTTTTTTTTTGCGGTACCGGGGATTGAA
>PVJS01025916.1:6515-27548 GCA_004027185.1 Glis glis
GGAGGGCCTCACTAAGGGGAGAGAGAGAGAGAGAGAGAGAGAGAGCTGAGGCTGGCCGCCCCCGGCCCTATTAGGGCCTCACTAAGGAGAGAGAGACAGAGAGAGAGTGAGACGGAGAGAGAGAGAGCGAGAGAGCTGAGGCTGGCCTTGAACCCAGATCCTCCGGTCTCCGCCTCCCAAAGTACTGGGATTACAAGCGTGCGCCACCACGCCCGGCTTTCTCTTTTCTCTTGATGATTCTCAAGGAGCAGAAGGAAGAGCTGAGAACTTTCTCTGTCATATCACCTCCCTTAAGGCACAATGACACAAGACACAATTAACTAAGTTAACCAATTAATTTAAATAATTAAATTAATTACACAAGAGGGGATTATATTTTCCCTTATACTATGATTGGATTTCCCCAACTTTGGTTCTTTAAGTGCTAAAAGAATTCAGGAAACCTCCCTTTTGACCAAGTCTTGTTTCCAAACCATTTATCTTGCAAAATCACATTTTGAATTTCAAATATTGACTTTTCCTCTTTGTATCACTGCTGGGAAAAGTGAATCCCCACCCTCCACTGTAGCCCTGGCAGACAGATGCCTTGGGCTGACTGTGGCGTGTTAGACCACTTTCTGTGCAAATGCCGAAGAGAGAAGCACAGCAAAAATGTCAAAATATTGCCCCCATTACATATAAAAAGATAGTTACAATAATATTCACCATAGTGCTGTTACAAAAGCAAAAAAATGTTAGCAACCCAATAGGCAAAAAGGAATTACACCAATAATAATGTATCTATAATAAGGAGAAAATGCAGATATTATGAATGATGCTGGGGATATTATTAATGAAATTAAATTTACGTTTATTAATCATAATGTTAAATGAAAGAGCAGCGACAATGACCTCTAAGTAGGCAAAGCATATATGCTTGAGGAAGAGTCTGGAAACAGTCACTGCGGCGTGGACAACGATTATACCTGGGATGTGGGAAGATGGGTGATCGTCATTTCCTGCCTTCTGCTTGTCCCCTCGTCTCTCCACATTTCCAACAGTGCACATGTTGCTTTGGTAATGTAGCATTTAAAAATCAACTCCTGGGGTACCCTCGTTCTGAGTCACTTCCTCCCAAGTGACAACATCCATAGCTACTCTCACATGGACGTGGATGGTATTGGTCCATCCCCTTCATGTTCTCCGTGGGATGCAAAGTGGTCCTTGTGGCCTCACCTCTGTGAATCTGGAGAGTGCGGGAAGCAGAGCCACAGCTATGCAGTTCAGTTATAGAAAGTGCCTTAGGGAACTAATCGATTGTCTGTGTTCTTAACAACACCACTTTTATGTTGAATTTTCACCAAAAGTTGATATCAGAAAATGTTTTGAGAGAGAGAAAGTGTGTGTTGTGTGTGTGTGTGTGTGTGTGTGTGTGTGTGTGTGTGTGTGTATGTGTTGGAAAAGGCAAAGTGGAGATGAAGATTTTGTTAAAATACCATTTTGATCATGAACCACAGGAAAAAATACAATTACATCTTGATGCATTACATATATGATGCACATAACTGACCAAAATTTTATGTAGCATTGCTTTCTGTTATTGCATGTAATATATTGATATTTCAATTTTATTATGCTTTATTTTTTTAAAAAATGGCAATGCCCCACCAAACTGATTTCCCAACTTGCTAATAGATTACATTCTGCAGTTTAAAAGTCATTGTTTTCAAAGACATCAGTTAGATTGACTAAGAGGAAGTTCATCACAAGTCAAGGGTGGGACAACCTGAGCATCCTGGGCTGGGGTCTCCACAAAACAGAAAAGAGCAGGATGTGTGACCCCAAACTCAGAGTACATTACTCAGTGACTTGGTTTGGGTCTGGACTGGTATCTGAAGAAGTCAGAGTTTCGGCAAGAGTCAAGGTGAGGTCATGCTTTGTGAGCAGAAGGGATGCTTGGCTGTGATCCCAGACAGTAATAGGAGGACAAAGGCTGAAGGCGTGGGCCCGGGTAGGGCTCAGCCAGTTGGGGTGCAATGTGAGGTCAGGAGGAAGGAGAAGGCCAAGGAAGAAGCCAGGGAGAGATGGCACAACAGCAATTGGATGCGGGCTCTTTGGACTAACTGTGGGTCTTCTCAGTGGAGCCTGAGGCTGCTGAACATACACATGCTCTTCCAGGACTGGCTGGGGACCTGAGTAGGTATCTGAGGTCATTAGTGACTTCAGCTGGGTGGGGCTAAGGGAAAACTAGGACTGACAGTTACATAATTTCCACCCTTCGAGCTACTCTGCTTTTCTGGATGAAGAGATTCCTGGGCGATGATTCTAACTGCAAGCTCTCCATTTCTCTTTCATTAGAGTCTAATCTATATGCAAAAGAAAGGGGGACCATTTCAACCCAGTTTGGCCCGCTGCATTCTAACTCTGGCTGTATGTGTGGCTAATGGAAAGAGCCTGTGTTTTCTAAGGCGCTAAACCACAGGGAGCTTTGGAAACTCTCATAAACACAAAAGAATGTATTTTTGTTCAGAAAACAAATCAGAATAAAATTGGGGGTTCTTATTTTGCTCCTACTCTTTGCATATTAGACCCTTGGAAGCAATTGGACAGAAATCTGAGCATGATGCCAGGTTCCATGCAAAATTCCTCACTGGGAACACAGTGAGTGCAATGTCACAAACACTTCCTGACTTCTTACCATGTTCCAAACTCTGGAGAGAGCATAGAAAAACAAAAGTAAGTAAGAAAAATCTGGAGCTGGCCCAGCAGTGATCTTCTTCAGGGATGGCAATGAGAACTGGTGGCTTTCCCTCCCCCAGGGTGTGGTGAGCTCTTCTGCAAAGCCACTGGGGCCTCGAGAAGACCCAGGTGTATTGAATGAATCTTCAAGGAGAGAATTCTATAAAACTGTCACCAGGCAGAATTCCTGGAAGGCCACATGAATTCCAAATTTTGCTGAGATTTATACTTGTGAAACAGAGGCACTAAATCCCAAGAGAGGGCCTGTAGTGTCCACACCATCCTGACACCACACTGACCCATGGGCATCTTTGGGGGCTAGAATGGCATTTGAGTTAGACTTTAACCAAGTCAATGTCCGGGACTTTGCACATGCCCTGATCTCTAGAATGTGACCCTGCAACTCTATGACAGTAGTTTTTGCTCAGCAATTATGTATTAAAAGATTTCTGAAAAAGAAAAAATCCACAACTGAGTCCAATGGGGCATTTCTAGGTACTATTTATATTTGGGCTTAGAAGGAGTTTTTTGTTTCTACCTTACAGCTTTAGACAAGAGTGGCTGGGTGAGCTCTACTCTCAGAAAATACTATCAGGACTCCATAGCTAGGATTTAAAGTCATTAGCTCTTAAACAGGCTGGCATGATAAATGGGCATCTTATATACCGGAGAGTGGAGAGAAGCTGGCATTGGATCCACTCTGGTCTCTCCCAGCTGTGACCAGGCATACACTTAGGTCCTCAGAGCTGAGAAGAAGCCAGAGGTCTAAATTACCCAGAGTCGATTATTCTGGGACTAGCCCCTGGGCCAGTTTCCAAACCAGAAAATCACTCACAAGGCAAAGACAAGTGAGACACGCATATTGTAGCAGAGAGCCTGGACTGAAAGTCCCAGCATGTCTGCCTCTGCGGGAGAGGGGCAGGAATCTGACTGGGCTCCCGTGGGTGCTTTTCCAGAGGTCTCAGGGATGGGGCATTTAGAGTGTAGTGGTAGGAAGTCCAGCTGTGGTCAGTGGCAGTGGCGAGGCAGGGAAGAGATCTGTGGTACCAGGCAGGCCAGCTTCCTGTCGTGGATTAAAGAGGTGTGTGCAGTAGCCAGCAAGCTCACCTCCATGGTGAAACCCTAAGCAGCAGATACGGGGCTCTTTCCTCTTCCAAGAAATGGGTTGATCTTGGAGTAGGACAAAGCCTTCATATGTGGGCAAAGAAGGCTCAGAAATAAAGAGTTGAAGAAGTCCAAGGAGCAGGGCTGGCTAGTCCTGCATTTTCTTGCCCCTTTAATAGCTAGCCAAGGCACCTGGAATCCCAAGATAACACAAAGAAGACAAAAACATTCTGGGTCCCAGAGTCTTAGAAGATTATATTCAAGAAAGCAGGCTATGTACATCCTGAGTGTGGCTGACAGGGGTCTATTTAGGGGCTTAGATGATTATGTAAAGAGTGATCACTTATAAATATGAAACAGCAAACCCCAACAGTGACAGAGCGGCTGCTATTAGCAGAGATGAGACGAGAGAAGCCAGCCCATCAGTCCCACCTTGCCTTCAGCTCGGGTTATAGCTCTCATTTTCTTCTGAAAAACATTCAGCACCTGCCCATGTGCAAGAAAGTTTCTGATGGACCTAGACTTTTCTAGGACCCAAGAATAGTTTTTGTATTTTCCTCAATACCTAGCATCAATAGGTCAGGTGAATATCAAAATTATATAAATGTTACATGTCCATTGAATAGAAGAATAGTGAAATGAAATATTTAAGACAAAAGAAAGTGTGGATTTTCTTTGAATGACCCTGCTTAATAAGTAAAGGAATGCAAATTGATATGTGGCTATGAAATAGGGCCAACACTGAGAATGAAGAAATAATAATCAAAAAAGGGGAGACTTACTTCAAACCCCTACTCCTTAGGCAGGGAGGCAAGAATGGTCTCCCAATTTTAGTTTAAGTTCCTACTTCACCTTGCAGCATCCCTCCCAATATAATTCCCCACTGCAGAACTTCTCTACTGGTGAGAATATTGGACACAGGTAGAGGGGCCCCATGCCCTCTCCTCACCCTGATCCCTCCCCCAACTCATCCCTCCTCTGTGGTACTGCCACATGAGGCTGTGAGGCTGCTTGCTCTTCCCTAAGCAAAGACAGTCCTGGCATACTTCAGTGTTTCACACCCAGGATGCTCTTTCTCCCTTTCTCCTCCTCTCAAAGTCTCTGCTTATCCTTCAAGATCCACATTAAAAGATCATCCCCTCTTTGAGCCTGCACAGGGAGAACAAGCCATCCCTTTTCTTTGTTCCCAATGCATAGAGCTCAACTGCAGTACTTGTCACAACATAGGGCATTCTAATTCATCTGTACTGCCCACTTGACCATGAGTTCTTAGAGAGAAAGCACCATTCCTTATTCGTATGTGCACCTTGGGCAGCTAGAATAGTCCTGGGCAATAAGTTACATTTGCCACTTAAGAAATATGAAATCTCAGCCAGGCATGGTGGTGCATGCCTGTAATCCCTGTACTTGGGAAACTGAGACAGGAAGATTGCAGGTTCAAGGCCAGCCTCAGCAACTTAGTGAGGGCATCAGCAACTTAGCGATACACTGTCTCAAAATAAAAAAATAAAATAGGGCTGGGGGTGTAGTTCAGAGGTAGAATGCGCCTGGGTTCAGTCCCCAGTACCTACCAAAAAAAAGGAAATACGAAATCTCCAATATAATTCCCCTGCTGCTGGTTATGCCAAATATGATCTAAAATGAGACAAAATAGGATCCGGCTATACCATTCCCGGGTATCTTTCCAAAGGGACCGAAATCAGAATATTAGAGTGATATATGCATATCCATGTTTATAGCAGCACAATTCACAATAGCCAAATTATGGAACCAACCTAGGTGTCCATCAACAGGTGAATGGATTACAAAATTGTGGGATATACACACAATGGAATGCTACTTACTCGGCAATAAAGAAGAACAAAACTATGTCATTTTCAGGAAAATGGATTGACCTGGGGAACATTATGTTAAGTGAGATTGGCCAGTCACAGAAAGTGAAGGGTCATATGTTTTCTTTCATATGTGGAAGCTAGGGACTTTGATAATGGAGGAGAAACTCCAGTGGAAACACGGAGGGGGTGTATGGGAGGGGGGGAGAATTAGTGAAGGAAGCACTTCTACTGACATTATGTACATATGTGAAATTACCAATGTCAATCTCAATACCATGTATGGGGAAGGAGGAGGGAGTGGGGAGGGAGCTGGGGGAAGCTCACCAAGTGCTGTGTGCATGTATGGCCCTATCACATTGAACTACATAATGATGTGAGACTATAATGCACCAATAAAAGTATTTTAAAAAAGAAGCCCCTTTCCAGATCTAAAATCCTATGATTCCATATGCTCTAGAGAAAGTTTCCCTCTTTTCAGTAAGAGAATTCCTTTTTAATATAATGAAAAGCTGAATTATTTTTCTTCTTTTATTATGACTACTTACATTAGCTTTCCTTAAATGTTTAACTGTCCATACCTTTCTTAAAGGAATTCTAAGAATTTATTACTATTTTTGGATTCCTGCAGGATTAATTTGCTAATATTTTATTTGATTTTATATACACGAAATTGGACTTTTGGAGGTATTTATCTTGGTCTGTTTGTCTGTTTGTGCTAATTTCGTTTAAAAGAATTTGAATAGCTTTTCTTCCCTCATCAGAGAAATAATTTAATAATTTAAAAGCACAAAACAGTTTTATAAAGATTTGGAGCTAACCTATGAATCTGATTGGGCTCAAGGTTTTTTGTTGGCTGGTTGTTTTTTAGCATGAGTGTGTGGAATAGCAGTGGGAGCAGTGGAGATGGAGTTGGGGGAGTTTTTGAATAGAAATTAAAGAAGTTTAACAGGAAGTCTAAATAGGATTTCAAATAATTTCCAAAGTTACAGAAGTTTCAGATAATGAGCCCAGTTAACAGGTAGGTTGAATGTAAAATAATCAAATGTGAAGAGAAATAATACAAGGTAAAGATAAATGAATGCCTGAGTCAATCAACACCTGCTTTTGTTTCCCTAGATCAGGGAGTGTGCTGCACCACTGGAATGAGATCTACTACTTTGTGGAACAGCTGGCTCATAAATTCATCAGGTGAGAGACGCTATGCCTTTGCTTCTCTTGTGGGTCTCTGCTGTGAGTAAAAGCAGCCATGTTTGCTGGTCTGCTAACTCCTAAGCACTCTGGAGATGTTTTTTGTCAAAGGTGAACTCTCAGATCTTGAACCAGGGGCTGTTTACTTCGTTTTGATCGATGCCATGTATTAGAGTAACTTTGGCTAAGTGTTTTCAGGAGGGGCCAGCTTTGGTTATAAGACCAGAAGTTTTAATGTTTTCCCCTCCCTCATTGAATAATACATTCCTGTAAAAGTATCATTAACATTTTTCTTTTTTTACCTGCACAGTGCATCACACTGGGGCAGCTGGCACATTCTAGCAGACTTGTACGCAGGATGTATAGGGTGTAGGTTTGCCCACACCTTTCCTGTTTTAGTTCTGATGGTCTCACATCCTTGGAACACCCCTTAGTCCTGAGCAAAGCATGATGGTTGATCACTGGAGCCATCTACCTCAGCAAGTAGAATCCTCTGAGCATCCCCAACACCACTTTCCTGGGCAGGTTTGAGTCACTTTAATATTGTGGGAGTCCTTGGAGGTACTACTTTCCACTAAGTATGGGTACTCACAAATAAAGGAAAGGAGGTCACGTCACCCTTCCTGGGTGCAGCCTCGAAGAAATAACACAACCATACAATTTTCATGGATGTGCTCAAAGCAAGGTCTTTGGCAAAACTGGTCAGATCATTGACAATTCTAACACGGCTCCACATCAGGCCACGTGGCCTCCACTGAGTCTCCCAGGTGATATGAGTGACCACAGAGTTCTTCCTGAGTAAGGTTCTTTCTTTATCACAGAATACAGGTGATTCTCTGGGTCCAGGTGATGATAGACACATCCCTCCCATGTTCAGTTATTGATCAACATGTACCTATATGTCTAATGGAGGGAGGGTTGGAGGGGGCCTCTCTGCAATGCCAAAAATTGGAAGCTTGGGCAGGAATCACCTAAATCCAGATGATCAGGGAAACAGATACCAAAGGGAGAAAAAAGTACAGGGAAAAGAGAGAAACAAGCATATGGGTGGTAATAAAAATATTTAAGAGAATCGTTGATACTTAGACCCAAAAGGAACAGCTTCCTAATGTACCCTTGGAGGCGTTCAGTAGCCTTGCGCTTGACTAGTTCTGGTGAGAATCTTCTCAAAAAAAAAAAAAAACAGTCCAATTGGACAGCTTCAGTTTTCAGAGAAGTCTTTTCGTCATTGAGCCAAAATATCCTTTCCTGCACTCTCGTCCATCGGTCCTTTGGAGTGACATAAACCACATCTGCCTGTGGACGCTTGACAGCCTGTGCTCTGTCTCCATTCTCTGTTCTTGTCTTCTCCCTCGGAAGCAGAGGAGTCCAATGGGAAAGGCTTTGAAGTCAGGCAGATGTGAATTTGAATCCAAGCTCCATTGTGCAACCATAGCTATTTACTTACCTTGGTTGAACCCTGGTTTCCATGTAGGGATTATAAAAAAGAAACCAATTAGCCCAACCTGGCTTAGAGTGGGCATGCAACATCTCTCTTTCCCAGCTCCTTCACTCTCTTAGCATCAAGGAAAGGGGGTGGTGGAGGGACCTGGGGAATGCTTAATCCAATCCCCTTGCTTTATAAATGAAGAAACTAAGGACCAGAGAAATTGGCATGGCTTAGTCTAGGCCATGAGGCTCTTTCTTCTGACTTTCTCCTCTGACCTCTTTGGCCATGGACCCCTCAAAGTCAGTCACCAAAACATTACCTTCATGCAAACCCCACGAGGCAGGGACTGTATTCTGTCAACTGCCGCAGTCCAAGCGCCTGTAACACTGCCAGACACATAGTACATGTCCCTGGTCAATATGAATGGATGATTTTTATTTATTTATTTTTGCTACACCCTCACCCCTTTTTATTTTTTATTTTGAAACAGTGTCTTGCTAGGTTGCTGAGGGTCTTGCTAAGTTGCTGAGGCTGGTCTCGAACCTGCAGTCCTCCTGTCTTAGCTTCCCAAGTACTGGGATCACAGGCGTGGGTCATTATCCCTGGTTTATTTATTCATTTTAATAAATAGTCTAAGGCAGCTGATACCGCGGGGGGGGGGATTCATTCAACCACAGTGGCTGGCATCAGCAAAAATACATTATTTCTAATTTCAGTGGGATTCTTAACATTTCAAGTCCTTATATTTATCTTTATTCCAACCCCCTCCCATCTTCCTAATAATGATTCTAATTCTTTGCTGCTTTCCTCAAACCCCAACCCATACCTCATACCCATCATTCTCATCAAATAGCCTCACCTCCTACATCAAGAATACAGAGAGGAAGCCGGGTGCTGTGGCACACACCTGTAATCTCAGTACTTGCGAGGCTGTGGCAGGAGGATCACAGGTTGAAGGCCAGCCTCAGCAACTTAGGGAGACTCTAAGCAACTTAGTAAGACCCTGTTTCAAAATAAAAAAATAAAATAAGGGCTGATGGTAGAATAAGGGCTCGGAAGTAGAATGCCCCTGGGTTCAATCCCAGCACACCACACACACACGCGCGCATGCGCGCACACACACACAACACACACACACACACACACTCCAGAGAGAAGCAGACAGAATGAATATTTTAATTTCATTTTCAATGCTACTCCTAAAAGATGCACGTAAGTCCTTCCCACCAGTCCCTGAGAGCCACGCCATCCCCTTTTTAAAGCCACCTTCTTCATTTCAGTCCCATTTTATGCTGCTATCTCTAGTCTTCTGTAGGTCTCTCTTTCACTCAGTATCTCCCTTCACCTTTCCCCTGGCTCCTTCCCCACAGTCTACAGACATAATCTAACCCCCTTGCCCCTGTTCCCCCAAAAACAACAACAACGAACCTCCTGATATGTGTTTCTACAGATACAACCCCATTTCTCTACTGATTTCTCACTCGGATATCCTCAGACTTGCTGTCACCATATCTTTAGCTCTCATCCATTCTTTGACCCATGCCATCTGGCCCTGTCCCCACCCTGCTCCTGCTTGCTCTCACCGAGGCCCCTAAGGATGTCCTCAAGGACAAATCCAGCGAGCACTTTGCAGTCCTTAGTCTGCTGGGTAGAAGGGCTTCAGCTAACACTGACTGGTTCCTCTTGAGACTCTCCTGCACTGGCTTCCGGTTCTCCCTTCGTCCCACTGACCTCAGCCAGCCCTTTCCATGTTGGTGTTGGTTCCGTATTTGACTCATTTCTCTCACCGCAAATGCTTTCTCTGAATAGCTTTGCCCATATCACGTGAGTAGGCTGATAACTACCAGCGCTAAATCTCCAGCCTAGACCTATATACCAGGTATGGCTTAGAAACCTACATTCCCCACATTTCAAATCTGTTCTTTACAGAACTGAACTCAATAGTGAGGAAGTATAGTAGAGTATAGTATAGTGACTAAGAGTCCAAGTTCTAGAATCAGAACCTTCAACTCCCCCACTGTATGAAAATTATCTTTCAGTGCTTCAGTTTCCCTTTATGGAAAATATGAATAATAATAATGCCAATCTCATAAAATTGTTTTAAGTTTAGTGAGAACATACATGACAGTGTTTGGCACATAGTAAGAACTTGGTAAGATTGGCCATTATGCCGGACAAAGTGGCGTATGCCTGTAATCCGAGTACTTGGTGGGCTGAGACAGGAGGATCGCAGGTTCAAGACCAGCCTCTGCAACTTAGCAAGGCCCTCAGCAACTTAGTGAGACTCTGTTTCAAAATAAAAATAAAAATAAAAAATAGGGCTGGGGATATACCTTGGAGATAGAATGTCCCTGGGATCAATACCCAGTATCACATACATAAAAAAATGGCCATTATTGTATTACTATGATCAGGATGACTGTCATTATCACTTAGAACATGGTGTCCTGCTGCCCCAGCACTGGTGAAGTCAAAGCCCGGTAGCACAGGGTCATGGATAGAGAACCGAAGTCAGTTTCAAGAGACCAATTTTCAGTTCACCAGGTACTGCTTAGGCCCCTACCAAGTACTAAACACCATGCTCAGGGTTTCCAAAGATGTGTCAGGCATATGAAAATAATGTAGACTTTATCCTAGAAGCAACGGGAACCATTAGAGATTTTATAGCAGAGAGGTGACAAGATCTGATTCATATTTTTGGAAAATAATTCAGGGACCAGGTGTGGTGTGGCACACTTGTAATCCCAGTACCTGGGAGACTGAGACAGGAGGATCGCAGGTTCGCGACCAGCCTCAGCTACTTAGTGAGGCCCTCCGTAACTTTATGAGACCCTGTTTCAAAATAAAGAATAAAAAATAGGGCTGGGGTGTAGCTCGGAGGTAGAACGCCCCTGGGTTCAATCTCCAGTACCGCAAAAAAAAAAGAAAGAAAAGAAAAAAAAAAGAAAAGAATTTGGGGAGCAGTATATAGTATGAATGGGAGCAAGGAGTGGTGCTAGGCAAGGCCGCCAGCTAGGAAACAACTGCAGAAGTCAGATGATTGAGCCAGGGTGCTAAGCTAAGAGATAGAACAGGGCGCAGGCTTGAGAAACCTTTTGTAAAGTGGAAACTATAAGGTTTAGAGCCAGATGAGGTGTGGAAAGTCACTGCCTTGTGAAGATAGAGTGTGATGCTATCGTGGATGAGCCAGTTGGCCACCCTGAGAGACCCGCACAGGATGGCACTGTGTCACTGAATCTCCTGCAGTCCATCATGCACACTGAGAAACATGTTTGGTCCTCAGCTGAGAGTCGTTCTGTCTCCCAGAGCATGGGTCTTACATTGACAATGCTCCTGAGCACTGCCATATGAAAGCAATGCCAAATCATCCCTTAAAAATGGGGCATACAAGTACCAAGTGGAGTGGAATCCAGTGGCCAGTCAATTCAATCTTTCCTTATGGGATAATCTCCTTGGGAAGCCAAGGAGAAAGGAAGTTGATGGTAACCCCACTTTCAGTTCATAGAGCAGTTGTTGGATGATGTTAATCGCTGGTGACATCAAATTGCCACAGAGCGAGACACTCTCTTGGAACAAGGAATGATGCTACACATTACAGGCAAGGTGAATTATATGATCCGCCAAACTACTGTGGAGACGCTGTCAAATATTATCTATTAGAGTTGGGTATGGTGGCACATGCCTGTAATCCCAGTACTTGGGAGGCTGAGACAGAAGGATCACAGATTTAAGACCAGCCTCAGCAACCTAGTGAGACCCTGTTTCAAAACAAAAATAAAAAATAAATAAAAAGGGCCAGGGGTATAGCTAGGAGGTAGAACATGTCTGGGTTCAATCCCCAGTACCAAACACACACAAAAAAATTATCTATCAGGATTCCCCACTTCATAGACACCTTGCAGATCATTTCCCCAAAACCCATCCCCAAGGACACACTTCAGGCAGAGCCCAGAGCAGTGATGGATTTTATCCTTCTTTCTTGTAATTCACACTCACTGAATGATGATGTCCGATCAGGAGCAGCCTCCAGGAATACATAAGCAGGTCTTTTCCTTGATTCCCTGATTCAAGTCTACTGCTGGATAGGGTTGTGGGTCCTCAGCTCTAGCAGCCATGATCCTAAGAACAGGCAGGAAACCAGGAAGGGAATGGCACACCATGGTCTTTCCATCTGCCCTAATAGAGTCTCTTTTCCTTTCCAGCCCACAGCTAAGGATGTCTTTTATTGTCTTCTCTACTCGAGGAACAACCTTAATGAAACTAACAGAGGACAGGTAAGGATACTTCTCATCCCTGTTATTGGAAAATCCATCTCTTCCTGTGTGGCCCTGACATTTGTGCACAGTGCCTTAGCTTGTTGATCATTGAAGTCTAATAGCTCTCTCCTTTAACTTAAATCTTGAACTTTGCACCTGGGACCTTCTGCTACTTTACTCTGCTGTGACTTTTGATAAAATTATCTGATGGTGAAATTTTACAAATGACTAAATAACACTAAGATAAATCTTACATTTGTTTGGCAACTCAGTTTGCTAACTTGGAGCAAAATGTTAGCAAATAAAATTCTTGGGAGACTATATTTTGTTTAATTTGCATTAGATTTATTTTTTGGATTAAGGTTTCAGAGATATAGTAAGTGTATCATGAGAGAGGTAAGAGCTTGAAATAATATCATGTGTAACACCAAGGAGAGGAATAGAGAAGGAGGGATTATGGTACCACAAAATAAAAGGCCATTTGAATCAGCTGTGGAAAAATATTGTTCACATAAAAGGAGTAGTTAGACCTAGCTTTAAAAAATACTCTTTGGGTTTTACCCACATTTCTACTTGCAGATGAAGACTAACAATAACAGACATGTCATTTATTCATAGTTAGGGTGGGGAGGGGAGACAACAGTTTTCTTATGTTAATGACACTGGACACTTCCATAGGAGAAAGCACTGTTGGGGACACATATGGGATAATTGACATACTTTCCTGTGGACACTTTGGAAAAAGAAAAGGAGGAAGTGCATTAGCCCATTTGTGTTTCTATAACAAAATACGTGAGGCTGGGTTCTTTATAAAGGAAAGAGGTTTATTTAGTTCACATTTCTGGAGATTCAAGAGCATCTGCTCCTCTGACTGTATCTGACATGACAGATGGCAGAACGGTGGGAGTGCATTAAAGAGGAAGAGTTTCATATGGTGAGACAGGAAGCCAGAGAGATTCAGGGGCTCGCTCTTTTTACATTAACTTACTCATGTAGGAAGCAACCTGGGTGCTGCAAGAAATACTTTAATCTATTCTGACCAATGACCTAATTACCTCCCATTTAGACCCATCTCTTAAATGTTTCATCACTTCCCAACATCTCCATGCTGTGGGATTTTGTGGGACCAAGCTTCTAGCACGTGAACCTTTCAAGGACCCACTCAAACCATATCCAAACCAAGGCAGCATGTACAGGGAGGGCATCATGACTTTATAACATTCTTCTCATAGAAATGAGAATAGAATTAACAGGAGGAACTAAGGTTCAGCAAACATACGCTAGTTCCCATTTCTCCCCATGCCTTTGTTTCCCATCTATAACAAAAAATACTCTGTACCATAGGGAAGTTTTCAAATTCTGTTCCTCCCTGTATGCATACATGTTTTTGAGATGAACAGAAACCCCATTTAAAAAATCAGAGTCTCTTATTCCTTGTTAACAGAAGAAGAAACTGAGGGCATATCACCTTCCAGAGAACACCAAGCAAAACGCATTCCAGCCCAGGCTCCACATTCTTTCCAGTTTACTTTGCAGCCTTCTGTGAAATAGGGACTCATAAAATTCAAGAAGCATGTGTGGCTTGCCTTTAGGACTGGCCAAGGAGTTTGAGAAGCTCTGAAGAAGTGTCTCTAGCCATCTGCAAGACTCCTGATCTTGCTCAGTCTTTATGTGATGCCTATAGTCTTTGTGCAGGGATGTCTGTGATTCGGAGATGGGGAACTAAACCCAGAGAAAACCTGGCTGATCCTGCTGGTCGTATATTCTTGTCTCAAAGATTGAGCCATCACGTTTAAGTACATGTGGCAGGTACAGTGAACTGAATATGGCACATGAAATCAGCTTTCATTCCTTTGTTTGCCCACTCCTCTCTTACTTGGACAACTGGTCATTCTAGAGCTGATAATTGCCAGTGGGTGCTGACTTTCCTTGCAGGGGGATGTGTGCAGATTAAAACCCCAGTCAGACCTCACCTCTTCTTCACATCTTGCTTCAACCCTGGGCATCCTAGCTTTACTTCGTGCTGACTGCTCACTCCACGTATTAAGAGTTGGCCAAGAATGAAGTTTCTGTTATGTGTGTATGCTACTGCTCACAGCCTCTGGGAAGTTGGGGAGTACGGGGGGGGGGGGCAGGGATTTACCAACACTATTTATAAACACTATCAGAAAGTCTAGACTTTATGATCCATTTTGGCTTGTTATGCTTGTTGAAATTAGTCATCCTCTGAATCTACTTGGAATCTACATTTTTGTGCATTAACGTCACTTCTGCTAGTTTCCTGTGCCAAGGAGAAGACAGGTTAGAATCCCTACTTTGCTCGAAACAGAATTTAACATGGGCCAAATGTATATCAAACAACAGTCAGAAATGCTATGTTAAAGACTGAGTTTCATGTGGTGACTGCTGGGCTTGACCATCGATCAGCACTGACATGTATCCAACTTATCGGCCTAGAGATGTGGGCAAGTGATCTCTCTCTAAAATACCTCCTTAGGAGACTGGCTGAAAGAATCAGGCTTTTAAATCTTCTAGGCTAGTACTGATTCTGACTTATTTGACCTACAGTGTCTTAATTGGGCACAGGAATCTATATATTCTTCTCCTTATCTCACTTGATTTTCATGATATCCCTGTAAGACGGTAAAAGATTCATTGTTATAGCTATGTAATATTTGAAGAAACTTAATAGGGTTATTCAAAAATAAGACATGAATTAGCAAAGACTCTCATTTCAACAGCAGCAAAAATATTTGGGGTAAATCAAAAGAAATAATATCAAGGATATATTTGCATACAATACTTGGGGTCGAATATGCATAGGGGAAGACTGTGGGAAAGTTGAATAGAATGGAAAATTAATATAGTGTGTTAAGATGTAGTAAAAGAACTATAGCTAGTATAGTGATGCCATTTGTGAGTGTCTTCTATCTGCCAAGCACTTTACATATCATTCCTTGTTTATCCTCTTTAACCACGGTTACTCCAATTTCTGATGTTATGTGGTCATTTTAATCACTGTTTTATATATAATGTACTGGTTTTCTCTAACTGCTTTTAAGATTTCTTCTTTATTTCTCAGCAGTTTGATTATGATGTGTCTGGGCATGGTTTTCTTTGAGTTTTCCCAGTTTTGGCTTGATGAGCTTTTTAAATCTATAAACTTATGTTTCTCACCAAATTGAGGAAGTCTGCAGCCACTACTTTAAAAATATTTTTCCATACCACTCATTTTCTCCCATTTTGGGGACTCTAGTGGAATAAATGCCTTTTGATCTTATTCCACATGTTCTGAAGTTCTGTTCATTTCCTTTTCAGTCTTTCTTTCTGATCTCCAAATTGAGTAATTTCTGTTGATCTATCTTCAAGTCCACGCTTGCCTCTGTCATCTTTCTTCAGCTATTGAGCCTATCTACTTAATTTTTTTTTTTTTTTTTGCGGTACCGGGGATTGAACGCAGGGGCGTTCTACCTCCGCGCTACACCCCCGGCCCTATTTTTTATACTTCATTTTTGAAACCGGGTCTCACGAAGTTGCGGAGGGCCTCACTAGGTAGAGAGAGAGAGAGACAGAGAGACAGGGAGAGAGAGAGCTGAGGCTGGCCGCGAACCCGGATCCTCAGGTCTCCGCCTCCCAAAGTACTGGGATTATAAGCGTGTGCCACCACACCCGGCTCTACTTAATTTTTTATTGCAGATATTTTGCTTTTAGTTCTAAATTTCCATTTGGTTCTTTTTAAAATTTTTTATTTCTCTGCTAAAAAAATCCTATCTTTCTATTCATTTCAAGATGTTTACTGTGATCTCATGGAGTATCATTATTATAGTTGCTTTAATGTCTTTCTTATAATTCCATCATCTCAGGACTGGTTTCTTAATTGTCTTTTTTCCCGTAAGAATCAATAATATTTTCTAGGTGTTTCATATGGTAATTTTAGAGTACAACATGAAATGTTTGAATTTTCTGTTTTTAAGATTGAGGGTCAAGTTCAAATTCTCTGCTTCTTTTTTTTTTTTTTTTTTTTTTTTTGGCTTCAGTAAGCAATCACCCTGGCTAGGTTCATAGAAGTTCTCTCTCTTCTGTGGGTGGTGGTTATAATGTTAACTCAATTTTCAAAGACTCTACTAAACTCGTTGGGATCTGTCCAAAGTCCAGACCTGCACATGTGCAGCTCAGGGATGAGCCTGGGACTTACACAGCTTCATACACAGACTTGGGGGATGCCCTTCTCCAGCTGTCTCCACTCCAGGACCCCTCCACTCTTTGGCCCATGGGGATCCCCTTTCCCAAATCCTCTAGCCAGATGGGGTTTCTGCTGGAGTTTTGGCCACCTACACTGCTGCCATACACTGCTCCACAGAGGCTGCCCTGAGGCAAAGACAGGAATAAAAAGAAAGAGAAATAAAGATGGAGATTCTCCCCACATTCTTTGAACCACAGGGACCCCTTTGCCCAGGGGGTCCCAGAAATAGGGGGATTTTGTTGGTCTTTTAGGTGACATATCAGCCACTACCGTGTGACTAAGACCCACATTCAGGTTTAAACCGTGAGAGAAGAGAGAGGATAAAAATCAGGACTCGTCCTTGTGTAAGTCATTTCCCCAGGTTTTAACACTCTTCCCCAATCCACCAGCTTTATTTACTTTTTAGAGTCTTTATGTGGCTGCTTTTTTATTTTAACCAGTTTTTTTGTAGAAATCAGCCACAGACACAGGCAGTAGCAAGCATACTGTCACTTGACTGCTGTTATGTCCATTTTACAGATGAGGACACTGAGGTCCAGAGAGTCTGGATAACTTACTGAGGTTAAATAACTAGTAAATGGGAGAACTAGTATTCTTCTGTCTGGATTCTAAATTTGGTCCAGCCCCTGCTCTTTGTATAACATCACATTGCTCTTATAAAATTTCTTAGCTTTATCAGTTTAAACAGTTGACAAATTGAAATACGTTTTGTAGGTCATTTCACTAGCATAATAGAGTGGATAATGTTAGTTTAAGTACTATTGGAATAAAATAATTTAGTGTCAACTATTACATATGATTCTCTGGAAATGCCAAGGGCAGTCTTATACTGACATTAATTAAAATACTTCCAACGTTTCATCACTTGGAAATGAGAACATGTTAAGGAAGTTTATTCATTTCAAAGAAATCAGGAACTTGAGTTTAAGCAAATGCATTAAGATGGTCTTTTTTTTCTCTTACCTACTAGAACGGTGAAATTCATTTAAAAAGATTTTTAGATAATGGATCATTCTTGTATTTCTGGTCACACTTGGTTACGATATATTCTTTTCATGTAGATCTGAATTCTATCTTCTATGTTATTCAGAAATTTAGTAGCCCTATTCTAATTGTGACCAGGCTTCCGTTGTCTTTTTTATGACTACCTTTATTTATAGTATTGCAATATTTTTCATTTAAATCATTGCTTTTTCTAAATTTTATTTATGATGTAACATCCAACATCTAACTTCCCCTCCCCCAACTGTTTAGCCAGTTTTTCCAACACCACTTTGGAATAATCTTTTCCCAACTTTTTGATAGGCTTAGATCCATTCCTAGGTTTTCTATTCTATTGCTATTCTGTCCTGTTTGTCTGTCTGTCTATTTCTATATTAAGACTACGTTGTTTTAATTAGTTTTAACATCTGGAGGACCAGTCCTTCCTCATTTCTAATATTGGGCAAAATCTCCTTATCTTTAGTAGATTTTTCCAACCATGTGCATTTTAAGTATTTTTTATATTTCAAAATATCCTTGGGATTTTCATTTGAATTGTATGAAAAATGCAGATTAATCTTAGCAACCATGGCAATGCATTTTTACTATACAGCACTTATTTTCTTATTTAAGGATAACACTTGCCTGTTATGTCCCTCAGTAAGATTTTGTTCTTTTCTTAAGGTAAATCTAGTATGATGTTTCTTAACTTTATTCATTCCCAGGCATTTTAAGGTTTTGTTTCCATTGTGAATGAAATATTTTTCTATTATATTAGTTAAATTGTTAATGTTAACTAGAGCAGTAAACTTAGTTTGCAGCCCATGAACTTCTCCTGAACTCCAGAAAGCAATTTACAAAAATGTGCATGTCAGGGGATTTTCTATAAGAGAGTTTGTATCAAAAACATCTTTTAACTTCCTCATCCCAAAAGAAGCTTAATAAACATTAGGGGAAATTATTGGTTTTGTAGATATGTTTCTTATCTCACCATCTTTTTTTTTTTTCTTCTTCTTCTTCTTTCTTTTTGCTGTACTAGGGATTGAACCCAGGTGCATTCTATCTGCAAGCTACACCTCCAGGCCTATTTTCTTTTTATTTAAAAACAGGGTCTCAACTGGGCATGGTGGCTCATGCTTGTAATCCCAGTACTTGGGAGGCTGAGACCAGAGGATCCGGGTTCGCGGCCAGCCTCAGCTACTTAGCGAGACCCTCACAACTTAGTGAGACCCTGTTTCAAAATAAAGGATAAAGAATAAAAAATAGGGCTGTGGGTATAGCCTGGAGGTAGAATGCCCCTAGGTTCAATCCCTGGAACCGCAAAAAAGAAAAAACAGGGTCTCACTAAGTTGCTGAAGGCCTTGCTAAGTTGCAGAGGTTGGCCATGAACCTGCAATTGTTCTGTCTCAGCCTCATAAGTACTGGGATTACAGACATGTACCACCTCTCCCAGCTTTATCCCGCCATCTTTTTTTTTTTTTTTTGCAGTACTGGGGATTGAACGCAGGGGCGTTCTACCTCCGCCCTACACCCCCAGCCCTATTTTTTATACTTTATTTTGAAACCAGGTCTCACGAAGTTGCGGAGGGCCTCACTAGGTAACTAAGGCTGGCCGCGAACCCAGATCCTCTGGTCTCCGCCTCCCAAGTACTGGGATTACAAGCATACGCCACCATCCCCTGCATTTATCCCACCATCTTAATGAAACATTTTGTTACTTGTAATACTTTTCCTAATTACCTAATGATTTGTTTCTACAATCTATTCATCACTTCTGACATTTGTGTATTTTTAAAATTCTATGATTCATTATTTTATTTTGCTATTATTAATCCCTGCCTTCTGCTTCTTATCTTTCATCTTTTCCTGGTTTCTTGAGATGAAAGTTTATTTATTATATTTTATTCTTTCTTAATAATAAGGTTATTATTAATATAAATTATACTTAAAATCTGATCATGGTTGTTGAACCTCATATGTTCTGAAATGTCCTGTTCTCATTAATTTCTAAATAGCTTATATTTATAATTTTATCTTTGATTTAGAATGATTTAGGAAGGTGTTTCACAATTTCCACATGATTTTGTTTACTCTTTTATCAATTTCTCGATTCATTGCATTTCTCCAGGTCATTTAAATTTTTTAATTTATTAATTTTTATTGGTAGACTACTACATGATCAAATTTTATCTATCATACTGAGATATTAGAAAATATTTATACTTGATGAGTAAAATATTAATATAAGAAATTTATTGATTAAAATTTTTAGTATTTTATATTTGTTTACTTGATCTGTGAAAATAGACATTTACATTTTTTTTTACCATGACAATTTTATTTGAATTTCAAACACACTGCTTTATAATTTGACCCATATCATTTAGCTCATGTGTACTTTCATTATGAAGTACACTTCTAATCAATATAAAATAATCTTTTGTCACCTTTAAACTTTTTTGTTTTGTATACTTTGTTCAATATTATTAAATTTTAATTTTGTTTGTATTTTCCTTGTACATTTTTGCCTATTCATTTTTTAACTCTTCTTCACTATTTTATTTTCCAGTGACTTAAAAAGTACAATTTCTTTTTCATTCTAATAACAGCTTCCAATGAATTTTTTGCCTTTGTAATGGCAAAAATTAAATAATATCTCTTGATTCTCCTTACTGACTTTCTTTTAATAAATATTGCATTATATTTTATAAACATGTAAAAATAATTATTTAACTTAGTGTATTTACTAGTTTCATAGAATATATGTGAATATATATACACACACACATATGCATACCCATTTCCATTCCAGTAGTTGGAAGTTTTTATTATTTTTTTAATTTCTCAGTTTGCTGAGTTGTTTTTTAGGTAAGATTATCCTGAAAAAATGTGTGAATATTAAGCTTTATGTGTCCCTACTTATCTGAGAATTTCTTTCTGTTCAGCACCAGGTAAATATTTTAACTGAATATAAAATTCTTATACTTTGTGACTACCTTTTCTCTTAAGTTTTCTAAAAGTGGTGACACATTGTCAATTTTGCATGTAGTAGAGAAATGAGAGGTGCTGATTTCTCCTCTTGGATGCTTGTAGAACTTTTTTCTTTATCTTAAATATTTAAAAAAATGTCAACAGTCCAGGCATGGTGGCGCACACTTGTAATCCCAGTACTTTGGGAGGCGGAGACCGGAGGATCCAGGTTCACGGCCAGCCTCAGCTCGCTCTCTCTCTCTCTCTCTCTCTCCCCCTGTCTCTCTCTCTCTCTCTCTCTCTCTCTCT
>PVJS01025917.1:0-27446 GCA_004027185.1 Glis glis
ATGGGTGTTGAATTTTGTCAAATGCTTTTTCCGCATCTATTGAAATGATCATGTGATTTTTGTTTTTAGTTCGGTTTATGTGGTGGATAACATGTATTGTTTTGCGTATGTTGAACCAGCCTTGCTTTCCTGGGATGAAACCAACTTGGTCATGGTGTACGATTTTCTCAATATGGTTTTGAATGCGCGTGGCTAGTATGAATTTTTAAGTACTTCTCAAAGTACCTACCATATAAAAATTTTTTGTTGATAGGAAATACAGGTATGCTTCTATTCTGTGCCCATGTATCCTTCATCTATCCTTCCATTATCCATTCATTCTTCCAGTCATCCATCCATCCATCTATGCATTTATTCCTTCAACAATTCTCTAGAGTCAATAATTATAGTAACAAAACTTTAGAAGTGTGAGTGAAATTCATTTTTGTTTTAAATTGTTAAGGAAAACTTCACAAGATAAACTAAGATCTAATGAATGGGTAGGAAAAACCACAGAAAAAATTATACATAGGAGAAGTCTGGACCAAAGAACAGAAGTATCAAAGTATGTTCAGGAAGGCATGAGTCAATATAAATAAGTTAACATAAGTACCTAAGATTACTTTTAAGGATTTGTGAGCGAAATAAGAGGATTTGAAATAAAGAGTTGAATAGTATGAAATATAGCTTGAAAAGTTGTCAGGATAGAGATTTTTTTTGAAGGCTTTGAATGCCACAATAGATAAGACAATATAGAAATTATTGTTAGTAAGAACCTATAAAGGTTGTTGAGCAATAGAGCAATAAAATAATAAAATATTCACAGGCTTTTTATTTTTCTTTCTTTTTTATTTATCATTTATTATTTATTTTTTGGTGTGTGTGTGTGTGTGTGTGTGTGTGTGTGTTGTGGTGCTGGGGATTGAACTCAGGTGGGTTCTACCACTGAACTATAAAAGGAGAGAGGGAATTAAATAATTGTCTGGTATTAATTAATAGAGAAATGGCCAAGTGTGGTGGTTCACACCTGTAATCCCAGCTACTCAAGAGGCTGAGGTAGGAAGGTCACACCTTCAAGATTAGCCCAGAAAACTTAGTGAAACCCTGTTTCAAAATAAAATAAAAAGAGGTGGGGATGTAGCTCAGTAGTAGAGTGCTTGCCTAGCATGTACAAGGCCCTGGGTTCAGTCCCTAGCATCAGCACCACAGAAAGAGAGAGAGAAATGAATGAGTTTCCTTAGCCAGGGGTTTTGTACCAAAATATAAATAAATAAAAATAAAAACAAATGAAAGAAAGAAAGAGAGAGAGAAAAAAAAGAGGTGAGAGCATTGTGGTTACCATTTTGGAGACAGGCTGAAAGAGGGAGCTTTTCTTTTTCACTTTTTAATTGCTCTTCTTTGTGGGATAATCTGATTACTACAAATGGAATAAGAAACAATTAAAAGAAAACATATTATGAGAAGAGATCTCTGATATCAGCCTCAAACTATGTCATTAACTCACTGAATTTGAGGGAATCCATGAAGCCATGGATTGTTTTGAATTATGAATTCTTCTATCACACTATAAGCTGCTAGATGTTGAAGACTATGCCTTATATTTGCTGGTGTGTTGGTCAAAGTGTCTGGCATATAATAGTACCAGAAATCTTTACTGAACAACTGAATTAAAACTCAAGTCAGGCATGGTGGTGCACGCTTCTAATCCCGGTACTTGGGAGACTGAGACAGGAGGATCGCAGGTTCAAAGCCAACCTAGGCAACTTAGCAAGGCTCTCAGCAATCTAGTTTCCAAATAAGAAATAAAATTAGGCTGAGGGTGTAGCTTGGAGGCAGAATGCCTCTGGGTTCAATCCCTAGTACCAAAAAAAAAAAAAAACCAGTAAAACTCAATTTAGCAACTATTCGAACATATGTTATATACCTTGGGAGTATCATAAAGCAAAATGAGACATTCACCTTCTCACCCTGTTCTTTGCCTGACAAAGACTCAGCACTCCTGCTGCCTCCTCTTGGAAGACTTCCCCCAGGCTCCTGCTCAGTTATTCTTATCCATATTCACAGTGCTATCATGGTGCTTATCAGACTATTTTACTCTGACTCCTTCATAAAAGTTTGAGGTACTTGACACTCTGACCCATGTCCTATTCATTTTTTTTTATTTTTAGACTTACAACAATGTCTGAACACATTATGCATTCACTAAGTGCTCATAGAATCAGTGAGTGAAGAAATGAATGAATGAATGAATGAATATGGTCCTAAAGATTTTATAGTCCTTTCTTAAAGGGTAGAATGGGCTAACATGCAAACAAAATACTATAGTCCAAAATATTTGTCTCTAAAGAAATAGACATAATGATCATGGCTTCTTATGGGAAATCATGTAATGTTTCTTAGAGTAGTGGTATTTGAAAGACACATAATCCATATTCAGTCCAAGCAAATCTTGTGCTATTGAGAAAGGGTGATAGTGAGGCTAAATAGGTCAGCAACTCTTAATTAACCAGAAAGGCTGGTAATCTGATAGATCATTATATAGAAGGCTGTCATATTTAAAAGAAAAGTTTTAAAGTAGAAAGAAGTATTGCCATGAACTCTCTATTATAATATATAATAAAAACAAAACATTCCTCCAGGTTGACTGCAGGAGGATGATGTTGAGAAAGTATGACTAAAGAAAACTCCTCGAATCACAGTGGTGCCCACAGAGTTCAAATATGTAGCAGTGGACATCAGAGCATTTAGCCATCAGACTGGCTGACGTTCAAGCGTTACAGATGTCCAGTTCAATCAAGACAGTATGGCAGCACAGAAGAACAATGAAGCTATTTCTCATCCTTTACTCCCTGGCTATCATGTCTAGCCTGAACCAGGCCATTGTGGAGAGCATTTATCTACACACAAGTTAGTAAGTAATTGTTCATGTAGATTAAATCTCCAGACTCTACTGAGTCATGAAAAAAAGTCATGAGCAGTATAACACAGAGATTAAGAATGTGGACTCCAGAATCAGACTACCCAAACCATAAACCTAATTCTGCCAACTGTCAGTTGTGTGACATTATCTGTACCTGTTAAAATAAATCTGATAATAGTACCTATCCTTGTGAGGATTGAGTCAGCACACATGTTATAGTTTGGATCTTAAAGGTGCCCCAAAAGCCCTATGTTGAAGGCTTGGTCACCAGTCTGTGGCACTAGTGGGAGGTGGTGGAAACTTTAGGAGCTGGAGCCCAGTGACAGGAAGTCGGGTCTTTTGGGGAAATGACTTTGATGGAGATACTGGAACCCAAGCTCACTTACTATCTCTCTCTCTCTCTCCTTCCCAGCCATCATGAGGTGAACATACCTCCTCTGCTATGTGCTCTCTGCCACGATGTACTGCTTTACCAAGGGCCCAAAAACCTCTGAAACCATGAGTCAATAAATCTTTCATCCTTTTAAATTGTGTTTCGGGTATTTTGTCATAGCTATGGAAAGCTGATTAATATAACACACAAAATTCTTAAATTGTTAGCTGACTTATAGAACATGCACCAAAAAGTGATCTATCAATTCTGTAGCTCAGACATCATCTTCTTTAGGAAACAGTCTTTCCTTTAACCATGTTGGATTAAATGCCATTTTCTTGTGCTCTTATAACAATTTGTACTTATCCATGCCATAATAAATACCACCATTATTTTAGATTTGTGAGTACATGTGTGATTGAAGTATGCCTAATTAAAATGATTATAATCTTTGGTCATGACACACTCTTATCACTAGTCACTGCATGGCCTTTTTTCATTCCTTCCTTTTGCCTTTAATAATATAATATGAGCAAAACCACTATTTGAAATAGAAATTAAAAATTAAAGTAATTTACATTTATCATTGGAGCTGTTCACAATTTTAGTCCATCTCCCGAATACCACAGTCCTAACTAACATCTTTAATTGTATGGTGGGTTACCTTGGTTTTATATATGTAGAAGTATAAATATATATTTATATATGGATATTTCTGCATATGTGCATACATTCCTTTTGTATATATGCACATATATACACATGCATATATAGGTATACACATTGTATATACACATATACATATGTGTATATGTATATACATATATACATATGTATATACACATATACATATGTGTATATACACATATATACACATTCATGTATACATGAATAGGTACATGTATACATGTATATTTATAAAATCCAGTTAATCCATACATATTCTGAAAGGCAGTATAGAGTGTATATTTAATGTTTTTAAATTTATAAAACTCTGTCATATTTATATAATCTCTTGGAACCCCTCCTTTCACTCAATGTTACATTGCTAAAATTGATCCTTATTTTTGCTTGTAGCTACAGTTTCATCACTTTGAATACTATAAAATATTCCATTGCATGAACATAATACAACCCATTCATTTATAAATGGACATTTAAATTATTCCCAGATTTTTACTGTTGTGGACATGCTATGAATTCTTGTCCATATCTCCTATACAAACTTTTCAAGATGTTTCTCTGGGCTATATACCTATGACTAGAAATTTCTGGCTCATAGCATATGCAAATGTTCCATTTTATGTGGCATTGCCAAACTAATTTGCTATGTCAACTCATGTTTTCACCAACATTATAAAAGATCTTTCTGCTTTACATCCTCGCCACATGGTATTGTCAGTCTATTTAATTCTTTTGCATCTAAATGAATATAAAATGGTATTTCATCCCAGACTTAATTTGCTTTGCCTGATTACTAATGAAGTTGAACATTTCTTCATATATTAATTGGCCACATATGTTTCTTCATCTTTGAAAAGCCTAATTGTTTTTCTTTGGGGGTTACTTGGCATTTATTGATATGTTGTTCATTACATACTTATGAAAGAAATATGTTGATGAACTGTAGTGCTGTGGACATCTCACCATTTGTACATTAGTTTTTCATTTTCTTAAAATGACTTGATGAACAAAAGTTCTTTTTATTTAAAGTCAAATTTATCACCTTTTCCTTAAGGTTAGCTTTTTTGGTATTTTTAAGAAATCACTCCCTACCCCCACTGTGAGAGTAATAATCAAATATATTTTCTACTGAGGTTTTAAAATCTTGCTTCTGATATTTAAGTCTTTCACTTATCTGAAATTGATTTTTGTACCTGGTGGAAAAATAGGATCAAAATTTATTTTTTTCTACATGTATGGCTCCTCCTTTATCAAATAGCTTCTCCTTTCTCTCTTCATTTGTGATACTACAACTTTGATATATCAAAGTCTCACATATATACATTACTTTTACATCATCTTTCATACTTAGTAAATTTTTAAATAACCACAGCCAGCATGCTATCTTAATTACTACTACTTTATAATAACTCTTGATGCCAAGTGGTAACTCACCTCTCTTTACTGTTCTTATAAGTATCTTGGCTATTATTGACATATTTCCATGAAAATTCAAATCAGGCCAGCCATGGTGGAACATGCCTGTAATCCCAGGAATTGGGAGGCTGAGACAGGAGGATCAAAGGTTCAAAGTTAGCCTCAGCAATTTAGCAAGGCTCTCAGCAACTTAGTAAGACCCTGTTTCCAAATAAAAAATAAAAGAGGTCTGGGGGTACAGCTCAGAGGTAGAATGCCCCTGGGTTCCATCCCTAGTAACACCAAAAAAATTCAAATCAGTTTATCAAGTTTCAAAAAATCCTGTTGAGATTTTTTTAAAATGGCATTGTATATATAGATAAATTTAGGAAGAAAATGACATTTTTATAATATTAGATATCCCTATTCATAAATATGCTATATACTTATTTTGGTCATATTAATGCTTATTAGTAAATTTTTATAATTTCACATAAATTTTATATATTTTTGATAGATTTGTTATTGTATACTTGATTTTGTGATGCTATAATAAACATTGTCTTCTAACCTCATTTTTCTAGTTATTTCTTATTAATGTTTATATAAGAAATTGATTTTTCTTCAATAATTTTATATCTAGTCTCCTGATATACCTTATTTTATTAATTTGTTTTTAGATATTTGGGGATATTAATAGTAGACAGTCATATCTGCATAAAATGTTTTATTTCATCTTTTCCTATTCTTAGGCCTTTAATTTATTTTCCTTATTTTATAACATTAGTTAGAACTTTCCATGTATTACTAACCAGAACTGGTGATAGTGGCCACCCTTATCTCATTTCTCAATTCTAATTTTAAGAGAAATGCTAACATTTCCCCAATTTACGGTGTGTGTGTGTGTGTGTGTGTGTGTGTAAAAATGGTTTTTATCAGATTAAGGACATTTCTTTCTACGACTCTAGATGAATGGATATACAATTCTAAGTTCTGTGCTAATACAGAGAATCCGATTGTCAAATCAGACTCACATGATTATGAGATGATTATGTTAAGGATGGAAGCAATCAAGAGGCCCCAGTGAGTCAGAGATCTGTGACGTCCCACATGGCTCTATAAATTCATTCTCCTTGCACTGGACATGCTGCGTGGCCAGATTAATGGATGAGGTCCCTCACTAAGGCTTGTGAGTTACCTCCCACAGGGTTGGGTTTCAAAACTTCTCTGCTTTATGTAACAGACAGCTGTATAGTTTGTATGACATTTTATAGGAAGCCATGTCCAAAAAAATCCATGGATTATATATTTGTTTACCACAAGCAATCCTAACCCAGAGACATACTGAAAAGAGCATTTTATACATAAGAATTCTCCTCCTAGCAAAAAAAAATCATTTATATGTATATTTATTAGGTCAATTATCAGCATATTTATATGAGTATTAGTCTAGGCCACCTACCTCTGTCTCAAAGAACATGCCTACCCCACAGACCCCAGCCCCTGTAATATGAATAAAAGTGGATTCCAAGTTAGTGCTTTAATGTTGTCATTCTCAGCTCAAGGTATTTTTTAAAAAAACTTGAAAAATGTTAAACCTCCATCTTTCCATATTCAGTATTGCTGTGACAAGTCTGATATCAATTTGATTCTTATTCCTATGAATATGATCTGCTTTCTCTCTTTGGAACTCTTGTAAACTTTTTATCTTTTATATTCTTAATTTTTTCTATAATGTGTCTTAGTGTGGGTTTTTATCTTTCAGTCTGATACTTTACACCTATTATTCTTAGGTTAGTTATTTTTCTTAATTCTTACTTTTATGGAATCTACCTTCATTACTTTCTCAAAAATCACCTCCGTATTTTAAAATTTCTGGAACACCTATATTAGCCTTTCCCCTGGAGAATTCTTTTCTTTCATCGACCTAACCAATTTTTCAGATGTATTCATTCTATTATCAATCCCACCTGTTGCATTCATTTCAAATATTTTATTTATAACATCAAATAAGTGACTTTTTATAATTGTTTCCTTATAATTCTAATATTGTACTTTCTTTCTGTTGGATTTTTACACTTAGCTGAAATTCCTGTCCTTCTAAAACCCATGATTGACATGGTCTCTATTGCCTTTTTTCTTTTGAAGTGGTTATGCTCCTAAATTTCATTACCTTGGCTTATGGGTTTACAGTCCTGCTGTGGGTATTTAAGTGCTGCCCAAGACTAATCAAGCCCACACCACAGATGTGGGTACCAGAAGTCTGAGGTGTAACTGCCAATTCCCATGGTAACCCATAGTCAAGCATTGGGTGTCCCAAAGCAAAGACAAAGGAAAAATCTACACCAAAAATCGAACTATCAAACTGCTTTCTTTCCCTAATTTAACCCCTCATAGCTAACTGGCCAATGCCTGACCCAGGCTTCAACCCTCCTCCTCCTACCACCAACAGTTCAAACAGCCTTCTGTCTGACCACAGATTTTTTTAAATAATTCTTTCTTACTCCCTAGGTTTCCATCAAGAATTGACTTTGAGGGATGAAACTAAAAGCCTATGCTAACTTTGCATTTTGTCAGGAACAGGATTCAGACAATAATTGATGTTTACTTGTCTATTTTTTCTGCTAGGACTAGATAGAATGCTTCCTAAATTTAGAGATTCTATTTCATTCAATTTTATATCCCTAGACCTACAGTATCTGGCACATAACTGACATTCAATAAATAACTTGAGGTTGAATGAATCAATTCTCTACTTAAGTTGGAAATATTTCACCAAAAACTTTGTACTATAACCACAAGTTACCATTGGTCTCTTCTTCACTGTATCCCTTATTAAGCAGCTAGCTAACCCTCAATTTTCTATCTATAGGGATCAGTGCAGCAGAAGGCCTCACCAAAACAACAAGTCGTACTTCACAATTGAAGAGAAAGAACCACATGCCCAAAACAGATAAAGAGCATATTAGCAGAGTTAAGTTGTTCAATAATTATACTTACTTTTATTTTGAAATCCAAGACCAATTTTTTTACCAGGGAAAAATCAAGTTGTGAAATTTCCTATGGTTTCAAAAAAAGGTCAAATATTATGAATTATTGACTTTTTCAGGAAGAAAGACTAATGTAAAACACAGGAAAAGGGCCTGGGGAGACCAGAAGCCCTAACCCCAGCTCTGCCATAAACCACCTGCCTGACCATAAATAACTCAATAAATATCTTTTAATACTTCCTCAATTATAAAATGAGAGAATTGAGAGGGCAGAATGACATGGAAGACAAACTGGGGCTAAGTCTCAGATCTCCCTCTTTCTTATTATGGTTCTTACATCAATATTTTAACCATTAGAGTCTGTGTGTCCTCATCTTGAAAATAAAGCTATTATTACCTTCAAGAGTTGCTATGGAGTTTCCATGAAATAATATGAATTGATTGCTTTATATTCCATCACCTACATACTGAATGTTCCTAAAAATGTTAGCATAATTTTTCCCACCACATTTCCTGAAGTGTCTTCCAGCTTTATATAGTTCCGACTCTAGATGATTTACTGAAAACTGAGTCTATTTCTCTAGTCCAATAAGGATGCCTACCAAAATCTCCACACTGTATCACTTCTCCTGAGATCTAAAGTTTTCTTTTCGATGTCAACTTTTAGTTATAAATTATTTAGAAGTTAAGTAGATGTACTTCAATGCTTCTGAGTGTTAAATATTCAGTCATCATTGGCTAGTGATGAGAGTTTATACAAGGAGAGTAAAAGCAAAGTGATGTGCATTTATCATTCATATTGTAAGCGTCAGCAACTGCTCCAGCGAAATATTCATCCACCAAGATATAGTAGGGTAGGGTTTGGGCAGTAGGGTACAAATATGGAAATCAACATCTGTGGTTTTTAAAAAATTGCATATGCCACTGCGTTTAGAAGTGGGCAACCGTAACAGGGTGATGTAATAAATTTGTGACAAGGATCAGAGGAAAAAGTGATAATCATAATCAGATTGCTGTTGGTACCCTCATCTTTGACAGCAAGAACAAATATCTGTTAATTATATTAAAAGGAAAAGGGTTGGGATGCCACACTAAACAAACAGAGCTTCAGGTAAATTATTATATATGCCAATGATAAGAAATAAATGTGTATGTGCCAGGAAATCTCTGTTGAACTATTTATGTAACTATTTATGTAGAGCTATCAAGTAAGTGACATGGTTTAATGGTTTCTGTGAAATTAAATACTACATCATGGTATTTCAGTGCTTTAGAGTAAGAGTAATTAGAACTCTTGCCAGTGATTCCAATGTTGACCACGGTACAATTCCTGATCTATCACAGGGGACCTGTAGTAAAAGATATTCCTCAGGATCCAATCCATTCACTTCTGTTTATCCTGAAAAGTGGGCAGAGTGGCATCATTGATACACTTGGGGGGTTAGAGTTATATGGGATTATGCTTCAAAAATTTACTTCTGCTAATTACAAAGGTAAATTAATAAATTCATTCATTCATTATTCTGAAGTTTCAGAATCCTACATTAAGGAAAAGATTCATAACTCCAGAGAAGAAAATTGGTCATCAAGAAGGAAATTAAGCTGGCTTCACACACTTCATATTACCTTTGAATAGCCATTTGTTTGGATAACATGCAACTGTATTTTTAACATTTCCACTTGGATCTCTAATCAAAATTACAAGCTCATCCTATAAAATGTTGAATGCCAGAGTTTTCCCAAATCCAAGCCTTCTCAGTTTACAGCCTACTCCACTTTAACTGATGTCCATTTTGTCTTTCCATTGTTCATTACGGAAACCCTGAAGACATTCTTGAAGTCTCACCTTCTTTCACATGCCAGAGCCAAGATTTCACATTTTTACTTTACCTTCAAATTATATCGAGAATCCTAATGCTTCTCACCATGTGCACTGCTCCCACCCTGATGATCACCATCATTTCCAACCTGAAGTGGACTCTGCCTTAATCTCCTTGCTTTTACCATTGGGCTTTATGAACTAATCTCCACACAGCATCCAGACTAGTCCTTTGAAGTTATGGCACAGTCAGGTCTCCATAATGAATACCCCTTGCATTCAGAATAAAAGCCAAAGTCATTAAAATGACCCTCAAGCCAGATGACCTGACCTCTATTCTTTCTCTGACCATACCTTCTCCACACTACCACTCATCTACTTCACTCCCGCCTCACCATCTTCTCTGATTTTCCTAATCACATAAGGCACATTCCTTTGCAAATTTTAGACTTGTCATTTTCTCTGCCTAGAATACTATTTCCCTAAATATTCACAAAGTAACTCCTTCACCTGTTTCAAGACTCTATTCAATTTTCATATTCTCTATGATGCCTACTGGGACTATCATATTTTAAACTGTTATATTCTCTAAATCCAATCCAGATCATCCTAATCTCTCTATTTTTTGTATTTCCACAGCACATATCTTCGAAAACACTATATATTAGTCATTTACTTGTCATTTGTATTGTCTATTTCACTCAGCCTATCCCCCCACACACCCTCTGATAGAACATGAATGATAAAATTGCATAAATCTTAATTTGTTTTGCTTATGGAGGCATTTTAAATGCCTTCAAAAGCATCAACAAATACAGAAAAACTCAACAAATCAGTACCAAAGATATAAATAAGAATTCAAGAAATAAATAATGAAAAGGATATAAAATTCAAGGTTTGCTCACAAAGAAACATGCATCAGACGAGCCTTAATGAATGCTAGAACACAATACAGCAAAGTCTATTTCCTGAGGGAAAAATGAACCTTGAATTCTACATCAAAATTATATCTATACATAAAAAACAAGGGCAAAATAAGGTTATTTGTAAGCTTGTTACTTTGAATATAATATCATACCCACAGAAATATTGCAAAAAATAATTAAGAAATCCTCATATACTCTTCATGTAGATTTACCAAATGTTAACATTTTACCATCTTCATTACTTTCTCCTTTCTTTCCTCACCCATCCTCTCTCATGCCCTCTCTCCCTCCCACTCTCTCTCTCTCTCTCTGTCTCCCTTACACACACATACATGCACACATACAATGTAAATATATAAATAATCCAACTACCAAATAAACTAAGGAATAAATGAAGCTTTGAGTACAATGAAGATTCATTCACAGTAACTAAATTTATGAGAAGTATTCATAAAAATAGTTAATATTTGACAGTACTTGTAGAATTGCATAATAGTTTCATAATTGTACTATGGCTGTATAATTGTGCTCAGTCACATAATTGCAGGCTCATATTTGTGTAGATGTATAGTAATAAGAAAGAGTCTATATCCAATCTGAAGAGAGGAGTGATGCAAAATTACAATTACTAACCTACGTATCTAATCAGTGTTATACAGTAATGAGGCTTTCAGTATAATTTAAGAATACCATTATTTTTTCTGGGGATTCCAGTACAACAGCATTGCAGAACCTCTTCTAAGCATGTGTGAGCTGAATGGCATTCTGAACTTCATTTTTTAATATGTCAGTCACTGAAATAGCACAGTAGAAGTTGATAAAATGTAATGTTCAAGTCAAATAAAGGTTATTCTGTGCTTTCTTATAGCTCTATTTATAATGGTAAGAGTTTTACTTTCATCACACATTTTTTAAAAATCTGTATGTAAGTTGATTCCACTTATCCTGGATATAATGTAAGTGTAGCTTTTTGCTGGTGGTACTCTTGGGAAAATATTAGAAAAGAAGAAAACACAGGAGAAGAAATAAAATTATTTTATTTGTTTATAATGTGACTAATGGTAATTACTGCTTCCGCATCTATCTGCTACCTCGTATGCATGGAGTCAGAGGAGTTAGCAGTGAAGGAAAGAGGCATGACTCATGAATAGACCATAGGAATATCCTTTCAAAGTCTTTATTCAGATATCATCTTCTCAGTGAGTACTTCCAGGCCATTCTATTAAAAATTTTGATTCCTAAACCCACGGTCATCCTACAATCCCCCCCCCTTGCCTCATTTTTTTTTCCTTAGCACTTATCACTAAATATATGTTTTGCTTCTTCAATTTTCTTACTGTTAATAATTCTTAACATCCAGCTGTAGGTGACAGAGGGCCTTTCCAGGTTGTCCAGGGGAATGCAATCATGCCCAGAGGCTATCCCTATTAGAGACAAAAGGAGTAGCCACAGAAAGCTTCACTTGATGTTCTAAGTGTGAACATTAAAATATAGACTAGCTCATCATCTTGCTCAACCACAGGACTATATATTATATTAGATATTCTGGCTGGTCCTTCTATTTCAATGTCTCAGCAACTCAGAACCACATTTTCCAATCATTGTGTTGATCTTCTTCCAAATCCAATTGTCTTGACAACATCCATCATTTTCTGTAACTTGCCGCCCTAAAGAAACTTAGGACCTTATTTATTTCAGCTCTCTGATCTCAGATGCCAACCTTCAATGTATTATTGCCAGTGGACTCCCTAGTCATTCCACCCTAGAAGAGCAGACCAGAGGCATCCTCACCATCCCTCCTATCTGTATAGTACATTTTGCTTTTTCGAGCACTGTAATTCTCAGCATCTCACTGAAATAGCAAAGACAATTGCTACTGTGCCATTTTAGAGCCAAGGGAACAGAGGCCCAGTGCTTAGGTAAGGGCGTAGCCTCTGTCCACGTTCTCACTGCCTCGTTGTCTAATTCTGATGCCAGCATGTTCGTACTTCTTTATGTGGCTGTCCTTGCAAATAGTATTGAAAGTATTATTATTTTAAAGTTGAAATATGCTTACATTCTTGACATCATTCAATAAAAAAACTCAAGTGACAGATACTTTTTTAAGTTAGAGCTTTTTTTAAGTTTAAAAAACTTAGAAGATTCAAAGATGTGCTTCAAAGTCAAGAGAAAATGTCTGACATTCCTATATAACCAGCCATGTCTTGTTGAATCAGTGTGTAGCAGCTAGAATCACAGCTTCAGAGTGTAGAGGGATGGGTGGATAAAGGAGTCTGGAGGTGGCAGTGGGGGTGAGAAGAAAATTTCTCACAAAAATTTCTAGTGAAAGTGCTCAATGAAGATGAATATATCATTAAAAATAGGCAACCTGTTAAGTCCAAATAGGGAAATATTAGAGGAAGCATGAAAATGTGAGACTGTTAAAAGCCAAGCACAGAATAATTACCAAATTTGAGAATATGCAGCTACAACCTCATTTTACACCATAGTTATGGCCTCACTGGAGGGCCTAAATATAAAGTCTGGTAACCAAAGGCTAGGTGACACAGACTCAGATCTTTTGGTTTGAGAACGAATTCTCGGGGTAATTTTTATATGCACAAATTTGTCAGTGACTATGGAGGATATTTCAAAATTCCAAGTTATTCAATGAGTTCAAATAATTTGGGGAAGGTGCAATATAGATATAAGTATCTTTTTAAAAAGACTGTATCTACTCTATGTATTTTTTAATTCTTTCATTAAGTGCTTTCATCTATACTTTATAAATGACTTAGGCCTAACAAATTCTCTTGGGGATTATTATTTTTTTACTTTATTTCTGGTAGTCTCATTATGTTCATTTAGGATCACTTGAAACTTTTTTCAGATCTATTATAGGTGATGGTTATATCCTATGAGATTAGAAACTAAATACAACTGTATATTAATCAGCTACTACTTTATTTTGTATCTTTATTTTATTTTATTACTTTATTGGTGCATTGTAATCGTATGTCTTGATGAGGTTCAGGGTGTTAGAGGCATACATGCAGGCGTCATTCTTTTAGACCTCCCCCAATTCCCACCCCATTCCCTCTCCCTTCCCTCCTTCTCATGCTCAGCATAGTGATTGACTTTGATAAGTTTGTGTATGTACATCCTGTGCACTAGGGTGTTTTCCTCTTCCCCCCTCCCATCTCCCTCAGTTAGGTCACCTTCTTCACTCATCTAAGGTTTCTCCTTCTTTGTCTGGAGTCCCTCCTATGTCCCATAGCTGAGAAGTATTTCCCCATGAGAGTGAATGTAGTTCAAGACATAGAAGATATAGTGTGGATAATCAGTACTTTTAGCCTGTTATAATTTTAGCCTATATGTGTATATTCATGTGTGTATGTGTATTTGTGTATACATATATTTGTGTGTATATATATATACTTGTTTATATAAATGTATATACATATATTTATAAACATGAAATAACTCCCTTGTAAGATAAATGCCTTCCCGGTAAGCTTAAAGTCAAAGTGGTCCATGAGTATTCTATGTGAACCTATATAACAAAGTAAGTTCCTTATGAGTTGACAGTGCTAAAAGGTAGTAAAACTGAAAAGAAGGAAGAAGTAGTAAAACTGAAAAGAAAAGAAGGAAGGAAGGAGTTAGATGTGTAAAAGAATGAAGCAGAATACCTAAGCACAATCAAGGTTGGACTAGAGTCATTTATCTATTGAACGTCTAAAGACACCATGTCTGTGTCACAGTGAGAACACAAGCTGATCAAGATCAAGTCTGGAGAGGGTGGGATCAAAGCAAAGAACCAGATGACTTTCACAGTACTCCAGATGAATCTTCACATTTCTTTGTAGCATGATCTGATTCCTTACGTAACTAAGAATTTCTTTTATTTTAGGAAGAATGCTAGACAGCATGGAGATCCAGATTTGTAAAGAGAGACAAAGAGAAAAAGGAAGACAGAGAGAGAGAGAGAGGGTGAGAAATAAAAAACGTGTTCCCTATCTAAACAAGCTCAAACTCTACTTTTTTTCTACTAGGTCAGGGATTTAATATTAATAAATAAGTTAAGAATTAAGTTATGATGAAGTGCTAAAGGGCTGAGATGGAAATTTATATAGGAGCTCAAAGGAGAGAGCGGTCATATATACATTTGAGAGAAGGAATAGGAAAATACAGCAAGGAATATCGCCTCAGCACACCTTTGATAGTTTTATAGGCAGGGATCTCAACTTAGTTATCATAAATGAGTTTCTTCATGAAACCCTAATTATCAATCTACATACCCAAATAACTCAAGTACACCAAAAGATTAATTGTATATGTTTTATTCAATTACCTGTCAAATATTTATTCTCTTCTGTTATCAGTCACTGTATTAGCTTAATATATAATTCATATCTTATAATAAACACTTTTATCCTGTTTAGCAAAATATCTTAGTAGTATGCCTATTTTATAATTTGCATTCAATTAATCTACTGGATTTTTAATAAAATAATAAGAAGTGAGCCTTTATAACATGGCTTAAATGTACTGCCCAATTTTGTGTGTGGGAGGGAGTCTCATGCTAACTGTATCCTTTTCTTGCAAGAATTCTATTACTAATTGATTTTAATCCTAGAATTTTTTAACTCCTGTTATTTTCACCTTCCTCTTTAAGGCACTTAAAGATATCAAGGTGAATATATCTTGGAGCTTATAATTTAGTGGAAGAGAAAAATAAATGGGAAGGCTTCAAATTAAAAAGCTTCTGCATAGCAAAGGAAACAAGAATCTGAAGAGAGAGCCTACAGAATGGAAGAGAATCTTTGCCAGCTACTTCTCTGATAGAGGGCTAATATCTAGAATATATGAAGAATTAAAAAAAACTTAACATCAAAATAACAAATAACCCAATAAAAATGGCCAATTGAGGTAAATAGAAACTTTTCAAAAGAAAAATACAAATGGCTAACAAATATATGAAAAATGTTCAATATTATTGGCAGTTAGGGAAAAGCAAATCAAAACAATGTTGAGATTCCATCTAACATAATCATCAAGAATATAACCATCAAAAATGGCAATCATCAAGAATACAAACAATAATAAATGCTAGCAAATATGTTAGGGAAGTAGGAACTCTTATACACTATTGGTGGGATTGTAAGTTAGCAGAGCTACTATGGAGATCAGTATGGAGGGTCCTCAAAAGACTAGGAATGGAACCACCATATTATCCAGCTATACCATTCTTCAGTATCTTTTCAAAAGAACACTATACTGTTATATTTGCTGTGATCTACTTTTAATTTGTAATTTAAAATATATGTTTATTTCGTTCTAAATAAATATTAATTTTTCTTATCTGATTTTTATTGGTGGCTTTATATTCTTTACACTGAGAGGCTCCCAAACTATCAAAGCTTCAGGTCATATCAAACCTGAGTCTTGCATCCAAATTGTGTTTTCATATAAGATAAGAAAAGCAAGAATCAATGTCCATCAATAAAGGGGTATCCTTGGGCCATTAGGGGTTCTCTTTTGGAGGGAAGAAATATCAAACAGAAGGACAGAATAAAAGATATAAACTGAAATCTGAGCCTATAACTGAACTGGGGAAGGAAACCCAAGTGTGCAACCAACACAAGGAAGTATTCACAAAATGATATAGTAACTAAAATGCTAGATTCTGGGATATCATAGCAGGGAGCATTGGTGATTGCCCAGAGCTTTTGCAGCCCATCATGACATAGTGTAGGAGAGGGATGGCTGTGTTTATAGAGGTAGAGATGATACTGACAATAGCATTCTTTTATGTGTCTGAAAACGAATGTTCAGGAGAAGTTAGTAGATAATATCACAGGGTAGATTTGTAGGAAACTGAAAGCCTCAGGAAAGATTGCAGGAAAGGAAAAAATACACTGATAGAAGGGAAAAATATATATATGTATATTTACATATATGGATAAATACATATTAATTCATTTACCTTTATACATAGATAGAGAGAGAAGGTATCACTGCATACTAGGCTTTGAATATCCAAGATAGTCTATCAAATCTATCCCCCTAGCAATTAAAACCAATTAAACTAAAGAAATGTTTCTGAAATTAAGGCTTTCCTGGATGTAATTTTAGGAGTCCATAGGTTCTCATTTTGAGGAAGGCTAGCCTAAACCTTTTGGTAAAGAGCTATGAAAACCTAGTTCATAACTTGTCTCATATTGCATATTTGTTTTTATATGGATACAATTATTTCTCATCTTTGTGACTATATTTAAATTAGTTTCTCTTATACTGAATAAATTTATATTTTCCCTATATAATGGCCTAGCATATTTCTGATTTATTTTTATATATAAAACCTTACAACTTTCTATAGTCTACTATGAAATAACAAACAAAAAACACTATTATATTTATTGATTTTTTTTCTGATATATCTTTTCATCACAGGAATCATAAAGGTACCCGGAAGCTCATGACCAATGTCCTCAGTAGCATTGCTAAGCTAAAAGGTCAAATGCTCAAAGCAGATTTAAGTATATTTGCAGCTTCTCTCAACAAGAGAACTGAACACAGAACTTGGGTGTTGTCTATGAGTCTGTGGTCACTGATAAACAGTATCAGAAGCCTGGTGTGGTGGTGCACGCCTGTAATCCCAGTACTTGGGAGGCTGAGACAGGAGATTGTAGGGTTGCAACCAGCTTCAGCAATTCTGCAAGGCCACCAGCAACTTAGTGAGACCCTGTTTCAAAATAAAAAATAAAATAGAGGTAGGAATATAGCTCAAAGATAGAACACCCATGAGTTCAATCCCCAGTACCACAATAAAAAAAAGAACAGTATCTGGAGAGTAAAAATTTGAAAAATATACTAGCTTGTTTCCTACACAGAGATCTGAAAGAAAGAAGTGGTACAATCTATATAGCTGTGGAAGCAAAAATTAAGAGGGTGGTTGATTCAACAATTCTACTCACGGGAATATATCCTAAGGAAATAATCACACATATAGCAAAATAAAATATGTGCATAAGAAAAATTATGGAAGCATTATTTATAAGGTAATTTAATAAATAAACTACTATAAATAAATTAAATGTAAAACATAGAAAACAATCAAGTAAACTAAAGACCCGTGATTATATCAAATCATTAATAATCACCATTATTTATAAACATTACTACTATAAGTTTTCTTGTATACACATTAAAAACCATGTAAGAAAGAATATTTATCAAAATGTCAAGCATCTATATTACTAACTTAAAAATCAGGCTACAAAATAGTTTGTACAGTGTGCAATTTTGTAAACAAAAGTTGCATATATTTACCTGGAAAAATATTATAGACAATCCCTAGAAAGTCCAGGGTTTACATTTGTGTAATGGAATTATTAATGATTTGTTTTCTTCATCATATTTTTATTTTAGGTGCATTTATATTTTCTGCATTTTCTACATTAAGTGTATATTACTTTGTTGTTAGGGGGAAAGTTACATAAGTAAAACAGGGTGAAAAAAGGTCATGGAATAGTCAAATAGTTAGAAAATATTTAACTCTAGATCTTGATGACATGATTTCACAGGTATCATGGTAACATTTGTAATTAAACAATTTGTTCCTATGAAAACCAGTTATCATTTGTATATATAATAATTGTAATTGTTTATATGCCATTTGGTTGAAGGGACAAATAATTTTATAAAATTAAATCAAAATAAACTAAAATTATATTAAAGGATAATTTTTTCTCTATAAGTCATCCACTCAAATTATTAAATGTCTCAAGTGCATTTTCTATATCACAGTACTTGAAGTAAAATTGCCAACATATCCTTTTGTGGGCTTATAATTACAAGGATTCCTACTTAACTCCACTGATATCATCCTGTTAATAACCTCTTGAGTTTCTAATATTTAACAGTGATTTAATTCCACTTTGATATTTACCACAATAAAACCTTATATAGAAAGGACATCACATATACGCACACAAATACTCACATGGATAATCATACGCACAAAGTCATATATACATAGATAATTATGCAAATAAAGCCCATATGGCATTCTCTTTCCCACATTAGAGAATGCCTCATGCTCCCCCCCCCACATACCCTTTTGGTGCTAGAAATTAAACCCAAGACACTCTGCCACTGAGCTATATCTCCCTTTTTATATTTTTATTTTTAGACAGGGTTTTGCTAAATTGCCCAGGCTTCCATGGAAATTGCAATCCTCCTGCCTCAGCCTTCTGAGTCGCTGAGATTATAGCTGTGTGATACTGTGCCTGGCTCCATATTTGCTTTAAAATTCTTTAACAAACCAGGCTTGGTGGTGCATGCCTATAATCCCAGCAATTTGGAAGGCTGAGGAAGGAGAATTGCAAATTAGAAATTAGCCTCAGCAACCTAGTAAGACTCTAGTGAAAAATAAAAAAATAAAAAAAGGGGTAGGGATGTAGGTCAATAGCATCCCTGGGTTCAATCCCCAGTGCCTCATAAATAAATAAATAAGTAAAATGCTTAAATATTTAACTTCACTTTAAGTCCAAATATTGTTTTCAGAAAACTCAGTAAAAATGTAAAAGTTGTTACTAATTTAGAGACACTCACGAGTCTGCCAGTCAATTATTTGGTTACATCTTTCACTATCCTATACCCCTGATAAAGCAAGACAATATACATTAATAGAATCTTAAGTACATCTGAAGAGCAATATCAAATTCTTAGGATGCAGACATACCTCTTAACACCTAAATTTGAGAAGAACTTCTAATTATTATTTATATGGTCTTTGTATTGAAAGACGTTTTTAAAAATTATATTTGTACACTGCTGGAAGAAGGAAGGAAAACCGAAAGAAAACAAGCAAGAGTGAACAGAAAAGGAAGAAACAAAGAAAATATGTTGCAAATGACATGTAACCTGGAAAGCTAAGCAGCTGTCCTGCAATTTCTGTCAGTAATAGGAAGAAGTTTCCGGATTATTTTCAGCACTTCAGCTAAAAGAAACTAGATAAGAAAGGTGCTTTATACAGGTTGGACACTAAAAAGAAAACTTAAAGCATTTACAAAAAGTCTGATATAATATTGATATCAGTATTTCCAACACTACTATTTACAATAGGCTGAGATAATTAATCAGAAAAAAATATTGAGATAAATGACCTAATATAGAGTGATCTATAATTATCTGAATAATAGTAAGTTTTCAGGTGATTAAGTAAGCTTTAAAAATGTAGACAATGGCCAGGCCTGGTGGCACACGCCTGTAATCCAAGTACTTGGGAGGCTGAGACAGGAGAATTGCAGGTTTAAGACTAGCTTCAACAACATAGTGAGACCCTCAGCAACCTACCAAGACCGTTTCAAAAACAAAAGCATAAACAAAAAATTAAAAGGGCTGTGGGTCTAACTCAGAGGTAGAATTTCAATCCTCAGTACCACACACACAAAAAAAGTATGACAATGAATTAGGCTGAAAAAAATGGAAACAATGTCCATGTAAGCTAAATTTAAAAAAAAAGAGGAGGAAGAAGGAAAATTATCTCATGTAGTATTCATGCAAGATAGAGATGGACACATAAATCTATACAGAGTATGAGCAATTTTATTATATCTAATGATACAAAAAGTAGATCCTACACCATCTAGATACATTTACTTCTGGAAATCCAAAGTCATCACTGCTAGGAAACTATCGCAGAAGCAAAATCGAATTCCACTTATTGGCATGCAAATGTGTACATCAAACCTAAGAGGGGTAATACTTCTTGGCCAAATGAAATCTGTTCTAAACTGTATGGAGGGAGATGACCTTAGAAGTGCATTCTCCTAAGTAGAAGAATATGGAGAAAGAAACACAATTGCTATTTATATGAATAAAAATAGACATTTGGGAATCACTGACCAATTTTTATATTTGGAAGATTTCTGCAACTAGATAAGCTAAGAGCAAAATGTGGATATGCCTGTAAGAAATATTATTTGCAATGCATCAGACATTGCCATTGGCAACAATGGGATTAGAATTTTTAAATAATGGTGCAGTAAGGCTTTTTTTTATAAAGAAGAAGATGGAGGAGCTGGCTATTTTATTCATGCAGTTCTGAGAAATGATTATGGAAATAGGTAGGCAATATTCACCTAAACCTATTTGTACAACAATGAGGTGGTAAATGAACTGATGTCATCTTCTGTTGTACAGTGACTCTTTCAAAGCTCTGGTTGAATTTTCCTTCCAGGAAAAGAACCACTCCAGAAGATTAAAGAAACAATGCAGAAAATAAATTAAGTTTATCAACTACATTCATATATAATGTCATCTCATCCTTTGAAGAGCTTTATAAATTAGGAAATTAAAGTTTGGAGAGGATAAGAAATTTACCAAAGGTCACAGGATAATATATTATGAAGTTAGGATTCAAATGAGCTTTTGAATAGCTGGAACCTGGCTCTACAGAAGGGTTTTTATAACCCTTTAGCTCTAAGGAACTAGGAAGTGATACTATGGTGGCCTTAGTTTAGGGAGGATTTCACCCCTCTGTCACACTAGCCAAGGGACTTCTTTCTCCTTTTTTAAAAAAATGCCTCGAGTCAACAGACCAAATTTAGAATATGTAATTTTCAGTCTTCACTGACTTACTTCCATAGCAAATGAATTTTCTGAAAATACACAAATCTTTTTTTGTTACAGAAATACTAAATACATATTTTTTTATTGGTGGTTAAATCCAGGGGCATTCTACTTCTTAGCTACACTCTCAGCTCTTTTTATTTTTTTTGTTTTCTAACAGGGTCTAGCTAGGTTACTAAGAGTCTTGCTAAGTTGCTGAGATTGGTTTTGAACCTGCAATCCTCCTGTCTCAGTCTCTCAAGTACTGGTATTACAGGTGTGTGCCACCACACCTGGCTCTTAATACAGATTATTTTGACTCGCCTATTCAATATGTCTCTCCTCACCATTCCTTTCCCTTTAAAACTGGAGTTGAAAAGCATTGAAGGATCGTTCCTATAATTTGTGCAAGTAATGCTTAAGGTTAGGGATCAATAAGTCAAGAAATAGTTGAGGCACTATCTTAGGTTTTAGAAAAATATTCTACTCAAGGTGTCAGATGTATTCTGCTTAAAGAATAAAACTCGAGGAACTGAAATGCTATTTCTAGATGTGACTTGTTGTAAGAATGCAAACCCCAAAGATATTTGGGTCAGCACGATACAATTCTAGATACCTTAACTGAAATGTTTAAGGTAAGAGGATATCCACTGTATATTTTAATGTGTATAACCATATACCAGGTAACAGTTCTGAAAAATGTTCTCTAAGAGAAAATGATTAAAAGATCAATATACCCTTTTCCCCAAAACCCTTCTACGATAGGCAATTGTGTTCCATTCAAAGGCCTGATTCTTATGGAAACTATCAAAAGTCTGAGCTAACAATAGGACAGAAGCTCTTTAGGATCAGGAAGGATCAGTGGGGTCTGGGGAGGCTCAAGCTCTGCCCCCTCAGAGCTGGATACTGGGAAGGGAATTGACATTTAATGAGTACCTACTTTGTCCAGGCAAAGTGTAATTCTTTGGTCTCATTTAATCCTTACAACTATATTTTGAGGTAAGTATCACAATCCCTATTTCAAAGATAAAAAAAAACTGAGGTTCAAAGAGTGTAAGAATCATACACCTAATATAAGGCAAAACTGGATTCAAAAGTTCGTTGGCTTGTCTGCCTTCTTTGAGTTTTTTTAACACCTCTGTACCCTTTACTTTATGACTAGTTCCACCATGTTAACCTTTGACAATCTAGCAACCCACCCAAGCAACCTCCGTTGGATTCCCTGGATCCTAATGTGGATTTCACTTCACACTTGTGTTTGCTTGGGATGCTATGAAGGCCTCGGCCTGCTTAGGTCCCAGCTCTTCTGCTCGCTTGCTTGACTCTGGTCCATCCCTGTCTGCATGCACTCTCTGTTTTACTTCTCCTTGAATTTCTGGCCAGAAATTGTGAATTATTTAATAAATCCATATGAGTCTGCCCCCTCATCATTTTTTTCAGGCATATTTGAGGCAATTTAGAGTTTTGAGAACATGAGTACCTTGAGGGTAGGAATTGTTTTGTATTCACTTACATGATCCCTGTTTCTAACACAATATCTAGTACAGGTAGGCTCTTGGATATGTTCTTAAATTAATCAATAAGTGATGAATGAAGAAATCTATCCATCAACATTGGGCTAAGGTGCCTGGGGCTGATTCTCTCCTTTTTCTGTTGTTATCTGAGTGCAGGTTCCAGAATGAGAATTTCAAAGTTTAAATCTTGGCTCCACCACCAACTATGTAACTTTTGGCAAGTTACTTAAATTGTTTGCTTCGGATTCCTTATTTGTGAAAGGGAGATAATGATAGAATCCACCTCATGGATAGTTGTAAGGATTAAATGAAGTTAATATGATGCCCTTAATAAGACTGACACAATATAAGCATTAAGGCCTATCTTTCCCTTACTTTTTATTCAATATCATGGGGACAACTGTTAACAGAGTTCCATTTCTTGACTTTTAATTGACATTTTTGAATAAAATATACATGGCTATTGTATAATGAAGTTGGTTGTTAAATAATTATTCCTTCCATTGGGCTAATAGCAACCTCCCTATAACTTGTATAGTTTTGTTATAGATTTATCTTTTGACAATCAGCTTCCACATGACAGCCAAAACTCTCATATGTCCATGGTCATCACTTAGTGGTTCATGCATTCCTAATAATTTAAATTCGAAATTCTTTCACATGTATTCATTCACTGATTCATTCATTCATTAAATAATACCCATTAAGCTCTTAAAATGTACCAGGCACTCTGCCAAATAAGCATAAGCAGAGATAAATAAAATAGAATTTTTGTCTTCAACATACTCATTTGTATGTAGGAGATAGGCATAGTTCTGTGCCTATCTGGTCACCCTCCTTTGAATGTCCTCAAGTTTGTCTGTACTATTTCTAAGGTTTCCAAAAGGGAGTACAACATCTGACCACCACTGAGTAGAGCAAGATCTTTACTTTTTTGATTTTATTGATCTCTAAGTTAGAGGAAATCGGAGGATGGGAAGCAGCAACCTTCCCACTCCATTTTTTAGTGACCACTCTGCTTTCTTTTTCCTAGAACAAATTGATTCTGATGAACCCCACCTCACATGGGCCACAGTGTGTATGTGGGGGGGGGGAATATAAAGGTTAAGAGCTATTGGCTCCAAAGGGTGGATTCATTTTTATTTATACTAGCTCTTGAAATTTTCCATTTTGGGGATTTACAGTTTTGGAGTCTTTTTTCTCATATATCCAGTTCAGTAAGAAAAGCTTGTCATCTCCATCTTTTTGATAAGAATATTCTCTTCCTTGCCTTTGGCTCATAGAAACCAAGCAGAAACTATAATTAAGTCTCAGGGGAAAGGAGGTACAAATGGCCAGCTTAACCCTGATGTTCTAGACCTTATGGAGAAATCCTTTTCTTTTTTTTTGGCATCTTTTCCGTTAGGTTCATCTAGTCTCATCTCTTCTTTCCATCAAAATAGTGATATTTCAAGGGCTAAGACAAGGATGAAGGCCTAAAACGAAGGCAGCAAGGAGGTAGTTCAGCTCTTTTACGTAGGCCTCAGACCTATTTGTAAGCCAGACAAGACCTCCAAACCCTACACAGTACTACACACCTTAGAAGAAGAGCCCAGCTAATAACCAAGTGTCCATTAGCCTGTTCTTTTCTTTTGGTTTATCTCTCTTCCTTCGAAGGAAATTTAAGGCATAGTAGTTATCACAATAGGTAGCTAATCAACTGAAGATATATTTAGGATGTCAACCATGTTTTATCATTAGATACATTGTTGTTTGAAAGTGATTAATATTCAGTTTTGCTTTACCACTAGTCAAAGGTTAATAGTAACATAACAATGGCTACAACAATGGCTATTAATGACTATTACTGTTCATTACTGCCACTGTACCTAAAAAAACCAAAGCAAAGCCAAGATGATAGCACTGTATCCACATGGGGTCTGCCAAAGGTCCCAGGAATGTTGGTCATTCTCAGACTACAGAATGCTAGACATCTTTCCCTCTCAAAACCAGTATTTGCCCCAGGGGCTTTTCACAAGAAAAGCAACTTTCTATTAGGCATCATGGATGTAGCTCCCCAATAATCCAGTTATTGACAATGAATTTCAACTTTAATCTGTGTTTAAAATCCTTCCATCTTCCTACTATCTAAATCCTTTGCCAGGCATGGTGGCGCATGCTTGTAATCCCGGTACTTGGAAGGCTGAGACAGGAGGATCGCAGGTTCAAAGCCAGTCTCAGCAACTTAGTGAGGCTCTCAGCAACTTAATGAGACCCTGTTTCAAAAATTAAAAATAAAAATAGGGCTGAGGGTATAGCCCAGAGGTAGAATGCCCCTGGGTTCCATCCCCAGTACCACAAAATAAATAAATAAATAAATAAATAAATAAATAAATAAATCCTTAGAGACTATGTCAGTTTCTTATCAATCTGATCCTGTCTGTGTTCCCAGCTTACCTCCCACCATGCCTCACCTATGTTCTGCACATGCGGAACTACCTGCAGTGCCTGCAAAAAATGACAGGCTCACTTTGAAGTGCTATGCCTTTAGAACTGCAACCCCTTCAGCTAGGAACTCCCACACACTCTATTTACTCCTATTACATTTTCTAAGACTTTTCAAAACTTCCCAAGACATCTTCTCTGAGAAGCTCTTCCTTTCCTATCATGCAGATTTATGTACTATTCTCTATTCTGTGACATCATACTGTATTATAGAAAGCATATCTGTATGACCCCACTAGACAATGCACTTCTTATTCAACACTCAATGAAAATGTATTAAATGGTGAAGACATAATTGTTTAAGTGTTTTTTATGCCCACTCTTCTTTCTTTTTCTTAGAACAAGTCAATTCTGATGAACAGATATATTTGCCTCAGAGGGGGTCACTGTACCACAGTTCCAGCAAAATGTTAGAAACCAAAGCTATTAGTGTTGTACTACAAGTTCTAGAAAGTCAGAACTTTTAGTTCTAGGTAAGAATATATTTTTTCAGGATTTTCTTTGGCAGCAGTTACATAATTTGTATTTAATAGACCTCTGTGCTTCCATGAAATTTTACATCCATCTTGAATTCAGTACTTAGTCATAGACTGAATGCTTGTGTCCCCCCAAATCCATTATCTTGAGGTCCTAAATCCCAATATGATGATATTAGATAATATGACATCTTTCCTTTTCAAAAATGGTATTTTCCCCAAGGGCTTTTCACAAGGAAAGTTACCGTGGGAGGTAACTGGGTCATGAGAGTAAAGCACTCATAAGCAGGATTAGTTTTATTACAAACAGACACAAGAGAATTTGTTTCCTCCCTCTGAGCTCTCTGCTAGGGGAAGATAAAAAAGACAGACAGGAAACCAGGAAGAGGGCTTTCACCAAGAAACCAGATGTGCTAGCACCCTGAACTCAGGCTTACAGCCTCCAGAGCTGTGAGAAATAAATGTTTGTTGTTTAAGCCATCCAGTCTGTGGTATTCTGTTAGAGCAGCCCAAACTGACCAAGACACACTTGATATTAAGATACTTCAAGGTGGGCACGGTAGCACACACATGTAATCCCAGTACCTGGAAGTTTGCGACAAGAGGATAGCAGGTTTGAGGCCAGGCTCAGCAACTTATTGTGGACCTCAGCAACTTACTGACAACCTGTTTCAAAATAAAAGATTAAATAGGGCTGGAGGTGTACCTTGGAGGTATAATGCCCCTAGGTGCAATCCTCAGTACCACACACAAAAAATCCTTTTTCTAGATTATTACTTCCTTCAAAGAAGTAATATACATCGCCCACAATAACCAACTGAGACCCTGGCGTAAGGCATTTAATAGAAGTGTGCATTAAATGAATGTTGCAAAATAATCTGACACATGAAACCAAAGTTAACCCAAGCCAAGCAAATATCTGTCTGTCTAAAACCAAGTGGAATAAGTCATTTTTAAAAGACAAGTTTTCCAGATGTCTTAAGGTTCAATCCTTTAAAATAAAATCTTCATTTTTATTTTCAAATCAGGCATTGTGGATGCTTCCAGCATGGTTCTTGTTGCATGGAAGCTTTCCTAACTTAAACATATTTCTTTCTTCTTCAGGAAATCATATGTACAATAATTTCACCTTCTTTGAACATTAACTACTTCTCTGCTCTATAGTAAACAAATTGCTTTAGACAGTTTACCCCAGGCAAAATGGTCTCAGAACTGTGGTGCTTTTTGCGTTTGGTGGATTTTGGCTGTGTGTGTGTGTGGGGGGGTGTATGTGTGTGTGTTGTGGGGGGG
>PVJS01025918.1:0-27455 GCA_004027185.1 Glis glis
CGGAGGATCCGGGTTCGCAGCCAGCCTCAGCTCTCACTCTGTCTCTCTCTGTCTCTCTCTCTCTCTCCTTAGTGAGGCCCTCCGCAACCTCGTGAGACCCGGTTTCAAAATAAAGCATAAAAAATAGGGCCGGGGGCATAGCGCGGAGGTAGAACGCCTCTGCGTTCAATCCCCGGTACCGCAAAAAAAAAAAAAAAAAGAAGTGGTCCAACAGTGTGGTCTCATGGGTCCATAATTTTGTTAAATCTGTGAAAGTAAGTTTTTTTTTTTGTGGCACTGGGGATTGAACCCAGGGGCACTCTACCTCCAAGCTACACCCCCAGACTTATTTTTTATTTTTATTTTTATTTTGAAACAGGGTCTCACTGAGAGTCTCACTACTTGCTGAGGCTGTCCTCCAACCTGTGATCCTCCTGTCTCAGCCTCCCAAGTACTGGGATTACAAGCTTGAGCGATCATGTCCAGCAAAATAAGTCCTTTTAATATAGTTTTTCTTAAAAAAAAAAAGCCCACACCAATGGTATAAGCTTTAGGCCCCTAAGTACAATCTTACAGCATTAGTGAGTGATTTCTTACCAGCTGCCAGTCTTCATCTTAATAAGGGAATACAAATTAGGCTAACTTAGAATAATTTGAGAAGGATTTTTTTAAAAAAAATCATCATTATCCTCTCAATATGCAAAGCACCCTTTGTTATACTTTAATTTGTCTTGAGGAAAATGGTGCAGATGATTGAAGAGTTTCTGGAGGATTCTGCAATGCTAAATAACAAGGAAGAAAACAATCCCTCATGTTTCATGATAGAAAAGGCCAGTCTCCCTGGTATTTGGTGGAGCATTAGCTATTCACAAAGAGCTGCGAGGCACACTTCCATCTGCCACTGTTTTGGGTGGCGGGGTTTGGACCTAGTGTTTCCTGTGGTTGGCTTTGGTGAATCAAGTAGTTATGGAGGAGGAGGGAGCAAAGAGGATCCTCAGGGCAGCCTATGGGCTCAGGGGAGGACTCAGAAAGATCTCTGAGGCTCTGTGTTGCATGAGCCCCAACTTTTGTCTTCATAACTACACCAACATGAGGAAAGCTGGCTGAATCAGAGGCAGCACATGGGAACTTGGCGTACCCTAGGACTTGGTTAGCATGGTCTCTCATTGTGTTAACTCACCCCATCTCTTTTCTCCTTGCTTTTCACTGTGTGTCTAAATTAACTCAATAAGCCACGTGGTTAGAATACTTTAATGGGCTCAGTGAGCTTTTCTGTTTTGTGACTACCAAGGAGGCAGTGTGCCTGGTGGTGTACTTGGAAGCTACCTTTGGAAGTTGTCCAGGTAACTTCCACATGACAACATTAATCATAACTCTGATAATAACAGCTCCCCCACCGAACACGTTTAACACACTATTTTTTTTTTTCTCCGATATGAATGCTCCTTTCCAGTCATAGGCAACTTTCCTGGGTGACTCTCCTCAAGCTCTGAGTGGGGGACAGGGGAATCTTCCATCTATGGCGGCACCTCCTGTAATCCTTGGATTTCTCTCCATTGGGTAGGTGGGGAGTTTTACCTGTGTGAGGATTTTATGGGCCAGAACTGGAAGAGACACTTATTACTGCCACCCACATTCTATTGGCCCAAACTAAGTCATATGACTGTGCTGAAATGCAAGGGCGGCTGGGAAATGTAGTCTAGCTGTGTGGCGGGAGGAAAGAAGCTGTCAACAATCCAGTCTCTGCTGGAGTGTGACTGCAAACTAACAGCAACTATGAAGGGAGGATGTGCAATCTTCATTCTTCAAAGTTAGCATCGCAGGATTATTCTGATGACTTACCCCAAGGCAAGGTGGTTGAAGGTGGTGCCTTTGTAAACCCATTAAAAATGACACAATCAATGCTCATCTTAGGAAGGTGAGAAAATTGAAGATTCAGGTGACTCCTTGATGTGCATTTCAAGCCTTAGTGTGATATGTCGGTACATTTCTGCTGGATGGCGAGGTGTGATCTCTTAAGATTATATTAAATCATAGAATAAGCAAAGGACTAAGTACATAATAGAACTTTAGAATTAGAATAAACCTTAGAAATGATTTAATCTAAAGTTTTCATGGAGGATGAACTGAAAACAGAGCAGAGGGAAGCTATGTCTGCTGAGCCCTGTGATGCTCTGAGGTTGGCACTCTTTCCGTGTCACAGAGGGGCATAGAACTGGACTTGCTCAAAGTCACACTGCTAGTGAGAGAAGTGAGCCTGGGATCGGCAGTTCACATTACAAGTCAATGTGCTCTTTATGTGTTGTTAACACATGTCCCCACCACCCCAGGGTATGCATGTATACATTCATGCTCCGCTTCCCTGCCATTCCTGTGAGCCTCACATGCATAGAAGGAAGATATGATCAGTGTGCATTATTTTCAAAATGTGAGGAGCTATCAGGTCTGTGTAATAGCATCATTTTCAAGTTCCAAGAGAAATGAGATATTCTTTTCACTCGTCTGGAAAAGAGCAAGTTGCAGTGGCTGACTTCAGAATGACCCATTGTTCCGAGCCTAACAGGTGCAGGTTTCGACACCAAGGGTCGGATCCCATCACCACTTGAGTTGCATGGATCACTGCCCTCGAAAGGGGATTGCGCACGCATCAGTGTGGGATCTGTCCTTTAGGAACCATGGCCACTAATCTGAATGGCTATTTAGAGTGTGAATGGCATTTAACTGGCGTCCCTCCATTCTTCCATGCTTATTGAAGAATCTCAGTCCTTCTCCTCCTGCTCATTAGAACTGACACTTCCCAGGCCAGAGGGATGACCAGGGTGAATCAGAGACATGAGGTCTTCATCGTGAAGGACAGGGTACAGTTTGGGGCCAGCTGGGGATGAAAGAGGCACCTTTCATCCCCAGCTGGACCCGAAGCTTAGAATTGTGTCTCCATTACAACGAACTCACAGTAACGTGAACTATCTCAGATATACAGTGGTTTAAAGGTTAGAGGATTTGATCAAGTTATGTTTTAGTTACAATGAGTGAATCCTTCACCTCTCATGTGTGCATTACTCTTGCCCTCTCCTGATTTCCCAAATAAACAGGCATTTACCCCCTGAAGTTAGTTTAATGTTCTGTTTTCATTTTATTTACTTTGTTTAGCATGTAGTTTGTTTTTATATACATGGAGATCCTTTATCATTTTGACTGATTTCTTTCTTTTTTTTTTTTGCAGTACCAGGGATTGAACCCAGGGGTGTTTTACCTCCGAGCTACACCCCTGGCCCTATATTTTATACTTTATTTTGAAACTGGGTCTCACGAAGTTGCGGAGGGCCTCACTAGGTAGCTGAGGCTGGCTGCGAACCCGGATCCTCCAGTCTCTGCCTCCCAAGTACTGGGATTACAAGCATGCGCCACCACGCCCGGCTCTGATTTCTTGAAATTAAAATATAAGAAAGGGCACTATAAATATTTTAGGAATCCAACTGACTTTTGGGGGTACATGGCCACCATTTGTCTATTTCATGGAGCAAATATGTTTATTTGTTACTGGGTATGAATGAGGCATTTGCCACTCCTGAATTCCATTGCTCAACTGATTTTCTTATTTTTTTTTTTTTTGTGGTACTGGGGATTGAACCCAGGGGCATTCTACCTCCAAGCTATACCCCAGGCCTATTTTTTTCTTTGTTTTTGAAACAGGGTCTCACTAAGTTGCGGAGGGCCTCACTAAGTAGCTGAGGCTGGCCTCGAACCTGCGATCCTCCTGTCTCAGCCTCCCAAGTACTAGGATTACAAGCGTGTGCCACCATGCCCTGCCTTGCTCAACTGATTTTTGATGAATCAATTAAAGGCAATAGCATTATAGAGAAGAATGGAAATAACTTTGGTCTAAAGAGACCAGATGGAAGCAGGGCATAGTGGCACATACCTGTAATCCCAGTACTTGGGAGGCTGAGACAGGAGGATCACAAGTTCAAGAACAGCCTCAGCAACGTAGTGAGACTCTCAGGAACCTAGTGAGACCCTGTTTCCAAACAAACAAACAAACAAACAAACAAACAAACAAACAAACAAACAAACAAACAGGGTTGGGAGTGTAGGTTGGAGGCAGAACACCCCTGGGTTCAATCTCCAGTGCAACACACACACACACAAAGGCCAGATGGAAACAGTTTTCTTGGGTTTTGGTTATCTAGTTATTCCATCTACTCTAATTAAAGTAGATTTGGTCTGGTCTACAGTGTGACTGTGATTATTAGGAACAATGCCAAGGGAAGAATGAACTCTTACTAAGATACTTTTAGGGCTATTAGAAGTGATCTTTTCAAAAAGCAACACTCTAGGAATTTTCCTGTAATTTGAAGAAGTTGCATTATGGCTTGCTCAAAATAATTATTTACCATTTTAATTAATACTTTCATTCATTTAAGGAGCAAATGATCAAAACTTTCTAAGTGCAAGGTGTTGGAACGCCAAGTGAGTGTGCGTGGTTACAGCCTTCAGGGAGCTCATAATGCAGTGGAGCAGACAGACAGATTCCTATCGTGGGTTATGCAAGGGTTTTGGTTGCCATAAAAACAAACTTTGGTGTATGTATACAATTATCCATCCATCCCTCTCTTCCCAACCAGTCCTGTGAGCTTCATTTACAATCCTTCAGGGGACAAAAGGAGCCCTGCGAGGGGGGAGGGAGAGTGGCTTTTTCTGTGTAAGGTCAGACGAGGCATCAGGGAGAAGACCTGGGGGACTTTCCCTGGGAGGCGGGGAGAGGGCATTCTAAGCAGAAGTTCTTGCACATAGAGGCCAGAGGAGTGTTCAGGAAGGCTGGAGTCTTCAGTTCAGCCAGAGAGTAAAGTGCAGGTGGACCTGGTGTGTGATGCTAAAATTCATAAATGCAGAAAAATCATGACCTTTGTCCACATTTTTAGATGCAAGGAGCACGTAATTCCATGGTTTTTTTTTTTGTGTGTGTGTGTGGTACTGGGGTTGAACCCAGGGGCATTCTACCTCCAAGCTACATACCCAGCCCTTTTTATTTTTTTGTTTTGAAACAGTTCTTGCTAGGTTGCTGAGTGTCTCACCATGTTATTGAGGCTGTCCTCAAACCTGTGATCCTTTTTTCACAGCCTCCCAAGTACTGAGATTACAGGCGTGTGCCACCACGCCCTGCTGCCATCTGGTCTCTTTAGATCAGTTATTTCCCTGTTTCTATATAATGCTATTGCCTTTAACTGATTCACAGAAAATAAGTTATTTTCTATTTTTTTATCGATTTACTTAGTTTTCAAACCTCTCATTTTGCCATGTGTGGAACACTGAATCTCCCTCAATCCAGGAATCTTGTCCTCTATTCCCAAATTTCCCCTAAATCCTGGGCCTTAGACATTGGTGGAAGGAGATGGGGGTGTCAGGCCTTCTGTTGTCAACGCTCCAATCTGATATCTGATGAGATGATGGTTTTCCTGTCTGACCTCAGTCATCAGCTCTCGATGGCTGCTCTTGGTCATTCTGGTAAGGCTGCTGTGCTGCTCCCAGGGTGGCAGGACTCAGCCTCTGGGTTCTCAGCTCTGTGACACTAGGGCCGCTTTGCTTCCTCAGGCCACATTCACTCCCTGAGCCCTAGTTGCCCACCTGGGACTGTATTTGGAAAGCGAGGTATGGGACCTTCCTGATCTTGGATCTCATAGACTTACTGGGGAGGGTTCTGTCGCTCCTCTGCCCTCTACTCCAGGGCATGGTGGCAGGAAGTGGAGAAAGGGAGAGCACAAGAGAGAGGGAGGGAGGAGGAACCATATATAATCCTCAAAGCCACACCCCCAGGGACCCACCTTCTCTAGCCACACCCTACCAGCCTAGGCCACCACCCAGATAATGGATTTATCTACTGCTGGAATTGCAACCCTCATGACTCAATTACATCAACTCCAAACACCAATTTGTGAGCTCCTCAAGGTGCCATTCTATATCTAACTATAACAATAGTTCAATACTGCATTTGGAAAATCTATTCCCTGTTAGGGAATTTTGAGTTTATCAGGTTGGGAATGTAAAACATTAAAAGAAAAAGCCTGTGTTAAGTGCTACACTTTACTTATTTATTTAAAAAATTTTAATTATGAATTGACAAATTATAGTTGTATATATTTATGGGGCGATATCATGATTTTTTAATACAATGTAGATTAAATTAAGCCAATTACCACATTTATCACTTCAAATAGTTATTATTTTGTGGTGAAAATATTTGAAATTTATGATTGGTGATTTTGAAATGTATAATACTATATTCACTATGCTGTATAATAGATCTTTAAAAAGCCCAACTAATTCCTCTTGTCTATCTGAGGCTTTGCACTCTTTGACCATCATCTCCCCATTTCCTCCATCCCTCCAGCTTCTTGTAACCACGATCTAATCCCTGTTTCTATGAGTTCAATTGCTTTATAATCCACATATGAGTGAGAGCATGTTGTATTTGTCCCTTGTGCTTGGCTTATTTCACTTAGCACAATGTCCTCCAGTTCCAACCATGTTGTGGCAAACGACAGAATTTATTTTTTAAGGATGAATAAGATTCATATTATGTGTGTGTGTGTGTATACATTTTCTTTACCCATTTATTTGTTGTGATTCTGTATCTTGGCTGATGTGAAAGTGCTGTAATGAACACGGGAGTACAGACATCTCTTTGACCTACTGATTTCAAATATTTTAGGTAAATAGCCAGAAGTAGGACTGCTAGATCATATGATCATTTTCTTTTTAGTTCTTTGAGGATCCTCCATACAGTTTTCCATAATGGCTGCACTAGTTTACATTACCATCACAGTGCACAAGGGTTTGCTTTTCTCCACATCATCACCAACACTTGCTAACTCTCATTGTTTTGATAGTAGCCATTCTAATAGGAATGAAGTGATGTCTCATTGTGGTTTCGTTTACACTTCCCTAATAATTACTGGTGTTGAACATTTTGTCATGTATCTTTTGCCATTTGTATATTGAGAAATGTCTATCCATGCCCTTTGCCATTGGCATGCTTTATGCTTTAGATATATATCAATTTTAGCCTGAGATGGATCTTGAAAAGTAAAGTAGGTACTATTACCATCAATTTTGCAGGTAGAAAAATGGGGCTCAGTAAGTGTGTGTGTGTGTGTGTGTGTGTGTGTGTGTGTGTGTGTGTTTTGTCAAGGTCACTGGGCAAGAAAATGGCAGATTGCTGATTAGAATCCAGTCTGTCTGCCTTAAAACCCATACTGTTGGCTCCCAAAGCGAAATCATAAGATAATGTATCAATTGAGTGAATTAGTGGATGGTTCGGTCAACAAAATGACTGTGAGGCAGGGGCCTAAGATGGCGCCGTCCTGCACTGGCCACATGTCACGTGGGAGCAGTTAGAGGAAATCAGGTTCAGGAAAAGAAACTGGAACCTAATCCCAGCTTCCACACCTGCCGAGCCAACCAAGACCTGCCCTGCTGCCCTGAGGCTGTATAATCTGTATGCTGACGCCATTCAGGGCTCAGAATTTTTGGACTTTAGCCCTCTGTGTCCTGACTTCAGAAATAAAGGAATTCTCCTTCCCAGGTTGTCATCTATCTGCACCTGTCTTCCTGCAACAATCGAAGGGCAAAAAGGTAGCCCTAAGAAAATGACGCACTTGTTGACTGGGGCTGCCTTCTCTTTTGGTGGTTGTCATCTATGGAATGGTCATGATCACTTAGTTCTCAAGTTTCTTTCAGCATGGCTAACTAAGGGAACCAGAATTTAACACAACTTAACACACTCGCTTGTATTTGCTCTACAATTCTTTACTAAGGAATACAGTTTTAATAATGAATTTCAGTAGTTTTTTGCACTAGTAGAATCTAACGTCACAGAGCAAAGACAGAAGTCAAACTCCAAAGCCTAAAGTGCCCTTGTTATGACTCTGAATGAGTTTATATAACTTTTGCTTTTTTTTTTTTTCCAGAACTGGGGATTGAACCCAGAGGCATTCTACCTTTGAGCTACACCGTCAGCCCTATTGTTTATTCTTTATTTTGAAACAGGGTCTCACTAAGTTGCAGAGGTCCTCACTAAGTTGCTGAGGCTGGCTGAGAACCTGCCATCCTCCTGTCTCAGCCTCCCAAGTACTAGGATTACAAGCATGTGCCACCACGCCTGGCTTATTTTTTTGACAGTACTGGGGATGGAACCCAGAGCCTCAGGCAAGCTAGGCAAATGTTCTACCACTGAAATGCACTCTCAGTCCCTTTGCTTTTGCTTTCTTTACATACTTTGGAAGAAGACTTTTTGTTTGTTTGTTTTTTGTGGTACTGGGGATGGAACCGAGGGACATTCTGCCTCTGAGCTATACTCCTAGCCCTATTGAATTTTTTTTTTTTTTTGGTGGTACTGGGGATGTACCTCTAAGCTACATCCCCAGCCTAATTTTATTTCTTATTTGGAAACAGGGTCTCATTAAGTTGATGAGAGTCTCACTACGTGCTGAGGCTGTCTTCAAACCTGCGATCCTCCTGTCTCAGCCTCCCAAGTACTGGGATTATAGGAGTGTGCCACCATGCCCAGACATTTTATTTGGAAACAGGGTCTCACTAAGTTACAGAGGGACTCACGTAGTTGCTGAGGCTGGCTGTGAACCTGCGATCTGGAGGACAATCTTTATGTTATCTTCCTTCACCTATAGGTTACTTCAACCTATTTTCATGGAAGTTACCAGCATTATGTAGACAAAAGTTGCTAATTATTTTCTTTACTGTGACAAATAATATTTTTTACTCACTGCTTTAGGGAACATGAATATCCAGGCTTATGGTCTTTTTTTTTTCTTTAAAGTGAAGATGGATCAAGTCTGTTCTTCAACACTTGCTGCTGAAGGTGAGTGCGGTGGTGCATGCATGTAATCCCAGCTACCTGGGAGGCTGAGGCAGGAGGATCACAAGTTTGAGATCAGCCTTGGCAATTTAGCGAGACCCTATCTCAAAATAAAAAAGAAAAAGGGCTGGAGATGTGCCTCAGTAGTAAAGCATCCCTGGATTCAATTCCCATCACCCACACACAAACAAACAAAAAAACCCCACAAACTTACTGCTGAATTATTTACTTGTATAGAAATTGTCCTCCATTTTATGAAGTGGTTTCTTATAGGAGACAGCAGAAAACCAGAATCTATTCAAAGCATGGCTTTGCCTCCACTGGCTATCAGATACTTACTTTTCTCAGTGATCCAGGCCCTAGCAGAGCACACACACAGCTCAATTCGTATTGGTTCTAATGTGGTTTTCAAGTGTTAAAATGGTGTGGATGAGCCTGGTACATTTAAGCATCCATCGTTGAAATGCAAATGTCCTTGTTGAGCACCAGGTGTCCAGAGGTAGAAGATTCTGGCTTGAGAGGAATGCATAATGAACCCCCTTCTTCTTCTGATGTTTAAGTCGCGAAGCCACAGCCCTCCCATCAGGGATGTGATGGTCAGCTTTCCTTTGATGTCCCACAATCTCCATATTTGTTTCATTTCCTCTTCTAGACCCACGCACTTATTTATTTTTCCCTGTGTATGTTTTGGGGATGTATCTACTTAGTGAAAGAACATTTTCAATAACCTCTCCTACTTTTATGATGTTTTTATTAGCCTTACTCTTTTATTATGAAAGTTCACCTGGGCCCAATCAAAGCAGGAAGAGGCTTTCCACTTATAGGATCCAGTTAAGACAAAAGAGTAGTGGAAGCAAAATTTGGTACCATAAGGCTGGGGCAGTTAGAAAAGTGAAAAAGAAAGTAGCTAGGTGGAGAAGTATTGAAGGTGGGTGGTAGGGGGTAATGAGGGTGCCTAAGGAGGAATGTGGGTTTTTAAAAAACAAGGTGGAGCCGGGTGTGGTGGTACACGCTTGTAATCCTAATACTTGGGAGGCTGAGACAGGAGGATCCTAGGTTTGAGGCCAGCCTTAGAAACTTAGTGTGAGAGCTTCAGCAACTTAGCGAGACCCTGTCTCAAAATAAAAAATAAAAAGAGCTAGAGGTGTAACTCATAGGTAGTAGGCTCCTGGGTTCAGTCCCTAGTACTAAAAAAAAAAAAAAGAACAATAACAACAAAAACAAGCAAACATAAAACCCCAAACAAATAAACGAAACAAAAACAAAAACAAAAACAAAAAAAAAAAAACGAAACAAAATAAGGAGGAGAGAGATGATCTAAGAGTTAAAACATAAATATGATGGTTCATTTTAAGGAACTGGAATAATACCAGCCCTGGCTTTTCAAGTCTCCAATGAGTTCACCTGGCTTGTTTACATTTGTCTAATTTAATCTATTATTATTATTGCTATATTTTGCTGTAATCTCTTTACAAGTCCTCTCTGTTATGCTGATTTGGAAGGCATGGGGGAATAGTTTTTAAGAATGCATAATCTAGCTAGGTGTGGTGGCACATGCCTGTAATCCCAGTACTTGGGAGGCAGAGACAGGAGGATTGCAGGTTCGAAGCCAGCCTCAGCAATTTAGTGAGACCCTGTTTCAAAATAAAAAATAAAATAGGGCTGGGGGTGTAGCTCAGAGGTAGAATGCCCCTGGATTCAATCCCCAGTAACAACAACAACAAAGAATGCATAATCTGATGGTGGGGGCTGTTTTGAAAGTTTCATGGTTAGAGAGGGAGAGGCAAAGGGGGATTTGGTAACATTCTCCTATTAGAAAAGACCATTTTGAAGAATTGAAATTTCAAAAGCCGCTCAAATAATGGGAACATTTTAACTGGCAGAGTGTGTGAAGGAGAGGAGGCATTGAAAGGAGTTACGGTGCCATGTTGTCAGTCACGAATCACACACTTTGTGGACAGCGCTGCCCTGTGTCTGACCCCCTTGGCACTCTCTGAGCTGGCTTAGCAAGAGCTCAGGATGAGGCTGCTTCTTCCTCACTTGTCCTGAGCAACTACTTTTTTTCATTTTGGCAAGTGAGCCCTGGATCAATGAGAGTTAGCAAACGTGTTGCCATAAAGAAAAATAAGATGGAGGAAAAGAGCCGCAAAATTGTGCCACGAAGATGGTTTCCTTCAAATTAGAGATGGACATACACAAATAAGGCTATCCCACTCTCCCCAGTTCCTGTCTGTGCACAATTCTGTTCCAGCTCAATTCATCTATCTTTTATGACAACGTTCCTATGTCCCCAGCAGTGTATGATATTCTCCGTCCTCTCACTGCTAAAGCATTTTTTTCAGTGTTGTTTGATTCCCCTTGCAGACAGCCTGTCTTTTAACTCTTTAACTCGTATGTAACAAGTGTCTGATAAGTGTTTTTGAATTAGATGTAGGTTAAAGTGCATGGAAAATATTGAAGTGATGGTTCTTTTCGGACTGGATTGGAAAGCTCGGTTCTTGGTTTCTGTATGCACACATGTGTACACTAACCTTTACATGTCTACATGCATGTTTGAAGGCAGTGTGGGTAGAGGTCTGTCGTGCAGGTTCTGGAGCTGCCCACCCTGGATTTGCCACTTCGCAGCGGTGTGATCTTGGTTGGGCAACCTATCCTAGTGCTGTGTTCTCTTGCCTAACTGGGGATGGCATTAGCATCTGTCTTCTAAGATACTAGTCAGAAGAAAATGATATGTGAAGTGCTTAGGACAATGCCCTTTACTAATGAGTTTGTGGTAAATGTTAGCTACTGCCGGGCGTGGTGGCGCATGCCTGTAATCCCCGTACTTGGGAGGCTGAGACTGGAGGATCCGGGTTCGCGGCCAGTCTCAGCTACTTAGTGAGGCCCTCCTCAACTTAGTGAGACCCTGTTTCAAAATAAAGAATAAAAAATAGGGCCTGGGGTGTATCCCAGAGGTAGAACACCCCTGGGTTCAATCCCCAGTACCGCAAAAAAAAAAAAATTAGTTACTGACATTATCATTATTATTAGTGAATAATATAATTCCTTCATCTGTGTAAATCTTGTGTCTAGTCTCAGATTATAGACTTCTTTTGGGTAGGGTCTGTTTCTCTTTCTTTTCTATTTCCTAGCTTAATCCAAAGCATAGAGTAAAACGGTATGATTATGTATTCCTTAATTGTTGGAATTGAAGGGGTACATCGGAGCCTGGAGAACCCATGGTGTTTCACAACATTTCCCTGAAGCATTCCAGGCAGTAAAAGTGTGAAGGTAAATGATAGTTCTGATCCCAGAAGAATCCCATATTTGGTCAGAAAGGCCAGTGGTCTCTGGAACTTCCTGAGATAGTCATAAGAAATATTTATAGCTATAGGCAGACCTTTTCTCAACAGATAGCATTAAATAGAAACTATATATATTCCATGTTTTAACCAGGCCCCTGTTTTAGGGGTATTACATTCCAACATGGGCGATGAATTTGGACAATTTTTTTTCATCTTGTTGCTGTTTTGTTTTAGTAATAGGATTTGAACTTAAAGTTCTGCTTCATTTCTATGTTCTGAATTCATCTTGTCTGGGACAACACTGGTCTCTAGTGGGTGCAAAATTAGCCTGGGACTATGTAGTGCAACTTTTCAGACTCTTTATTCAAGAAGGAAAAAGGAATCGAGGGCCTAGCAGGATTGTGGTATTGGAGAAATATCTTTATCTCTGAATATTTTGGGATGAGTAAAACCCTACATATACATTAATAAATATCTCCTGTGCCATAAAATCATCAAATATTACAAGAGAAATTAAATCCTTCAGACCCCGATTCTTTTACACTTGACTCATCAAACTCTTCTTTTGTAAGAGCAACTTGATAGCTAAGAAACCCTCAGAGCCTTTATTCTTGAACTAAGAGGTCACATTTTTTTGCCAGCTCTCATTGCAACTTGAACCGAGAGAGCTCAAGTTCAAATTTGGAAACCACAACCTTGAAGAGTTTTTATGCTGGTCAAATCCATCCTTCTTGCAAACTCACTCAGAGCCGTGTTTGGGATAGATAGGGTGAAGGCCTTAGAAAAATATGCGTTCTAGGGGTGGAGAGGACTGTTGCTCCAACCAGGCTATGTTCCATGGGTCAGGTCATGGGCAGAGTTCAGCTCCTGCTCTGGGAAAGCTGAGAAGTGTATTCCAAGGTACTGTACCTTGGGCCAAGCTGAGCAGGAGTAAAATGCCAGGGTGTGGATGGGCTGGGAGGGTTGAAACCTCAGAGTCCTTCAGAGTGAATACTCATTCTATGTGTTCATTTATTCTTTTAACAAATACCCATTAATTAGGCACAACGAACAAACATTGTACAAATCTCTAGAAATACAGAGGTAGGCAAGACGGGATGTCTTCTGTCATAGATAAATAAAGCAGGTAACTGGTAAAGACAGATTTAAATCAGTAACACCTATTGAAATATGAACAAGAGTCCAGCATGAACTGAACTCATCTTGGTTTGGACACTGGTGACTGAGTGTTTTAAAAATAGAATGAGGGAGAAGGGTGAGCTGGGGCTCAGTAGGGTCAGAAATGTGAAAAATTACAAGAGCAGAATGGGGGTAGTGGTGGTTTTTGAGAAACCCATCTAGCTCTACTAACTGGGGCTTATTGAAGTTAGGATCCTACCTTCCCAGGGAGACTGGGAGGCAGGAGCTCTGTTCAGCTGTTGGCTGAAGCAAACAGTAAATTCCCTTGGGAGCCTTGAGTTTTTTCAGGTTGCCACTTTACTTGGGACTAGTGTCATGCTGGGGACATGGTCTTGACATTATATTAAAGTCTGTTCAAGTCTTTATTGGCCTGGTTAGATTTGGATAAGAAGAGAATCTTTCTATTGTAAAATTGTTCTTTTGTAGAAATCGGGAAATTAGGGACTAGTGTTTAATTAAATATTTTGATCTTACTTAATGGAAAGAATGCTCATTATGTATTTCAGATGTTCCTAGCAGAACTGGTAAAAAAAGTAACTTGTCGATTTTCCATGAAATTAGTTGACTTTGGAAATCCATGTAAGAACTATGTGTTATAGAGTGTAAATGAGACCTTACTCTTTTTTTTGTGGAACTGAGAATTGAACCAAGGGGCGTTCTACCTCTGAGCTACACCCCCAGCCCTTTAAAAAAAATTTTTTTTTCCGTTTTGTAACAAGGTCTCACTAGGTTGCTGAGAGTCTCGCTACATTACTGAGGCTGTCCTTGAACCTGCAATCCTCCTGTTTCAGCATCCCACGTACTGGGATTACAGGCCTGCGCCACCTAGCTGGCCATTCTTTTTTTGACATGTTTATTTCACTGTTCTCAGAATGCCTGGTAGAATGCCTAAATAGCCCATCTTTCCACGTGGCACCCAGTGAGAGCTACCAAGACCATGTTCAAGATCAGTGTTGTATTCAGAATGCCTGGCCTCTCCCAAATCAAGGATTCAGATAGGTCAATTCAGTACATGAACACAGTTTTCTTCCCCTAATTTAGATTTTGGCAAGATGAGTCGAACACTCAGAACCAACTGTGGCCCAAGTTTTGAGAAACCTTCTTAGCTCAATCACTCTCCAACCACCACCTTTCTACTTTTTGTCTTTTTAAAGTGAGAAACTCAGAATCTCTGGGCACAATGAAATATAAACAAAAGTATAGCCTGAATTCTGGTTTCCTCTCAGCCTCTCCATGATGCAGGACAAGTCAACCTGTTGGGGCTTCAATTTCTTGCTCTCAGCTCAGCAGGATGCAATAAGATACACTCGGATGGAAGAGCCCTGTGACTATGAGAACACACGCCATTGATTTCAAAAGTGCACATTGTCCCTGGAGCATGGAGCCCTGGACTAGGCATTGCGGGGTTGTCCCCTCCTCCTACACCTTTGCATGAAGTTACAGCTGAGAACCAAGTCCACCTGAGGGGCAAGCAGTGGAGGAAAGCCCCTTTCCTCTAGTACAGAAATTATGATGCATCCCTTGGGGAGAAGAATTCACAGCTTAAGAAGGGCATTGTTAACAAAAACTCTTGCTGAAAAGTAAAGAAATGATAGAAATCCTATGCCTGATTTTCCTTTGACTTGAAATGCATGCTGTTGCAAAGGCAAGTGACCTTCTGTTATTGACAAAATACCTTGAAATTTTCTTTCACAGTCGGCTGCTGCCATGCATGACTGAGCAAATCCTGCCTCCTTCCTCGACCCCCCAGAGAAGCGCCTCAGGACCACACTGGAAAAAGCGAATGATCGATTAATGATGAAATTGGCCAATCTGCCAATAACGATAAGTTGCTTTGTTTACCCCACAGCCAGGATGGCAGCCCAGTGTGTTGCCTGTACCTGGAGACAAAGCCTGCGGACCCTGGTCAAAGTCACAGCTGAGTGTCCAGACCCATAAGGAGCAGCGACAACAAGGGCGGCTCAAGTGTCTGCTTGTTTTTGATCAACCTAAAATGTTTCACACAATCTTGAGATCAGATATTTTGTATTTGCAGAAGAAATGCAAGAGCTAATGATACACTGTCTGACTTTGTAGAACATTAGCAGTGATAGTAGTCAAAAATTTGGTCAAAGCAAGCTTCTTTCTCCTTTACCTGGGTGGATGAGACGGTCATGGATGAACATGGAAATTTTAATGTGTATAAACTTCTCTGAAGACAACAAAACAACCAGGGGATCCTCTAGGAATCTGCGGTCCCCTTGAGGAAAGAAAATCTGCACATAAAAGAACGTGAAAATAAATACAAAACAACATGTCAACAAGGACGAATCGATATACACGGTTACTATTTTTATTTAGTATTTTTGAAACAGAATGAACCTTTTAAAATTTTAAGGTGATATTAATTATCCTATACAAAATTTTAGAAATACATAAAATAATTAAAAAGATTAAATAATAACTATTAACTATAATTTAACCCTTTGAAAAAAGAAAAGCAATCACCTATCATTTTAATATAATTATTTTTGGTCTTTTTTTAACTTGCAGATTTCAATGATAGAACAGTATTTTGTCCATACTCTGTTTACTTAAAAAATTGTAGCAAAACATACATAACAGGAAATTTTCCATCTTAACCATTTTTAAGTGTTCAGCTTGGCAGTGTTGGTTATATTCATATTGTGCAACCAATTCTGATCTCTTAAAAAAGACATATATGTATAGATATGGTAGGCTTTGGATTAGACTTATTTTTATAAGTAACATTTTACCTAATATAAAAATAATCCATTTTTAGTATGGAAAACTGAGAAAATACCCATTAATCTAATACTAAGAAATAAATAATAGTAAATTTTACTGGTTATCTTTCCAGTATCTTCCCATGTAAGTACATGTATATATGTGGGTCTGTATGTATATATCATTAATATTTGCATTTTTTTGGTATGTGTGTGGTACTGGGGATTGAACCAAGGGGCATTCTACCAAGGGACTGAGCTACAACTTCAGCCTTACTTTAAATTTTTTATTCTAAAATAGGCTTTCATTATGTTGCTGAAGGACTCACTAAGTTGTTGAGGCTGTCCTTGAACCTGTGATCCTCCTGTGTCAGTTTCCCAAGTACTGGGATTATAGGCATGCACCATCATGCCTAGTTAATATTTGTATTTATAAAGACAAAATCATATAGAAGGTATCAAATGTTTTTTCCTTTAGCATTATTTTGTAAATTATTTCATGAAACCAAAACTGCATATACACTTTTGTTGCCTAATTTTTTTTCATTTTATATTGTAATATAGCATTGTATAGCTAGCACCCATGAAAGGCCAGAGTGATTTAAGGTAAAAGGAAGCAAGGGAAGGAATGTCATTTGTCAGAGCCGAGCCTTCTAGAGCAGGCCCTGAAGCCACCTCACCTTCTCTGCTGTCTGCCAGTTCTCAGGCCTCTGAGCAGCTTGAAGCACCGCAGGCCGGTTCGCTTTCTACCATACACGCAGGACGAGGGCACATTGTGTGAATTGTAGTGTCGCGGGCAGCCTGACTGTTGGCAACCAGGCTTCCTGCCTCTTGTTGGCTGGTTAGAAATGCCCACTTGTTGGGGTATAACGGTGCTTTTGCTGAGCACTAACTTCAGAAGTGAAGGAGAGAGATGATACTGAAGAGCAAACACTTCTCTGCTGCCTACTAAGAGATTGTGTGTCAAGGTACACAAGAGAATTGAAAAATGCTCCTTAAAATATAAAATCATTTCAACAGGTTCCAAGACCTTAGTAACAAGTAGCAGGTTAGCTGGATTATAGGATCAAGTCTTCACACTCGAGACTCTGTTCATAGCAGTCCTCTTTAATCCATGATTCATATAAACGGATACATGTCACTAATCGTTTGCCCAGCAGTCACACAGACTGCAGACAGGTGGAGTGATTCACACTCAGGTTCTTGGACAGGGGTGGAGGTAGCATGTGTGTGACTAAGGTGGTGACCATTCACTTACTGTGGAAAACCCTAACCAGACAACTCCTTAGAGTAAAGAGATCTGCCTGCTAGGTTTAATTTTGTTTTTATATGTTGTTTTAATTGATTAGCAGAGTGATCTTAGTCATTTAACGTTCTCTGTGACTTGGATTCCTTTTCATTTTTAATGTGTTGAATATTCTCCAGTTTACCTACTAGAATTTCTGTGAGGCTTGATTTTGCAAATAGATATGGAACCACTTAAAAATACAATAAAAAGATACTATTATCTAAGGGCCTGTATTTTACCACAGCCCAATAAAATAATTTGGAAAGTGAATTAAGAGTACAAAATTTGAGCCGGGTGTGCTGGTGCACACCTGTAATCCCAGTACTTGGGAGGTTGAGACAGGAGGATCACAGGTTCTAGGCCAGCCTCAGCAACTTAGTGAGACATTGTTCCAAAATTAAAAAAAAAATATGATAGGACTGGGGGTGTAGCTCAGAGGCAGAACGCTCCTGGGTTCAATGCCCAGTACCACACACACACACACACACACACACACACACACACAAGTAAAAAATTTGTTTTTCATGTGGATTAAGGCAGTTGACTGGCTATTACGTTTGGCCGTATGTGGCGAAAACATTCTTTGCAGATAAATACTTACACAAATTTATAAGAAAAATTGAGCGCCTTTAAAATGATACATTGCTAAAAACACACATTATTAAAAGGAAGATAGTCACTCTCTGTAAAGCCTAATTTCACCTTTTTGTGATCACATTTGAATTTGCATTAAGGCATCTGGTTGCTGCTTGAGGCAAGAACTGTGAGTTCGTTATAGCCCCATCCCTAGTGGTTAGGACAACACCTGGCACAGAGGAGGCATTGTATGCTTATTGGACGAATGAATGAATGAATGGATGAATGAAAAACCAGTGCTAGACATGGGTTTTAGGTGTTTAGGAGCAGTAGGGCACTCACATCTACTAGAGAGTTCACACTACTACGTACCAGTTAGGGTACTAGGTTTCAGCTCTATATGCTATAACACTAATAAAAACCCTTGGTAAAATAGTCTATTAGCTATTGCAGATAATGACTGGTTTCCTCCCCCCAAACAAACAAACAAACAAACAAACAAACACGGGGGAAGGGTGGATAGAACATGAAGTATAATTCATGCAAGCTATGGGCACATATCCATCCACCTACCACCCAGCGAGTACATGCATATGAAGTGAACACACACGAATGTGTACTCTAAACTCGAATTCCCATGATCTGATTTTATTATAAAAATTCATAGTTTTGAGGTAAACCAAGAAAGAGCATGTCTTCTGCTTCATAGTTGAAGACAGCTGCTGAGTGACTTTGCTGTAGGAGACCCCCCAGGTTAATGGTGTCTGACATCCACTGATGGGGACGCAGGGGGCCGGCGACTGATTTGGGCTGGAGCCCAGAGATGGCTGCGTGTACAGAACTGGTATGTGGCAGCAGGTGCTGGAAGTCCAGCCTGAGTCCCAGAGATGGCAGCCCAAAGGTGAGTCTGAGGAGCTGGTGTTACGTTAGGACAGGATGCTTGATCTTGGAGGGTTCCCCACATAGGACCGGGGTGGAGACAAACAGTGTGTGTGAGTGAGTTAACTTTTTTGAGGGACCTGCCACTAAAATCATTAAAGATGCTCAGCTCATTCAGACATGTCCAGAGTCATCACTAGAGCCTGGGCATTCTGACTCCTAAGCAGTTCCTGAAAAACAGAACAGAAAAGCAATACGTTCTGCCAGCAGGGCAAGGTACGGAGCGTATTCCAAAAACAAATGGCCCAAAGCAAAAGGTCAGTGTGGTGTGTGGTGTGATAGGCGCCCCAGGATCCCCCTTGATAATAGAGGGCGTTCCCTTTGCTGGAAAACCCCAGGTCATTAGCTGCTTCCAGGCAATTGCCTCTGCTGAGGACATGTGTTCCAGGGAAGGCTGGGATCCAGTGACTGCTCAAATAGGGAGCAGAAAGGTATGGCCCCCTCATGTCAATTCAGAACGTCTCTGCGGGGGCTCCCCAACTTCAGGGCTCCAGGCAGGATGGGTGGAGGACTGGCGGAGGTGGCACTGGGGTCCAACTTCCTCTGCCCATGCCTGCTCCCTTCCTTTTGCCCCTCTTCCCTCCTCCCAAGAACACTCCCTAAGAAACACCCAGAAGATGATCTCCAGCCCAGAGCTGCTTCCCAGGGCTGACTGGCTTCCCTGGCTGCCAACTTGTATCTCAGGAGTCTAGTAGTTATTTATTTATTTATTTTTTGCGGTACTGGGGATTGTACCCAGGGGCATTTTACCTCCGAGCTATACCTACAGCCCTATTTTTTATTCTTTATTTTGAAACAGGGTCTCACTAAGTTGTGGAGGGCCTCACTAAATAGCTGAGGCTGGCCACAAACCTGGATCCTCTGGTCTCAGCCTCCCAAGTACTGGGATTACAAGCGTGCGCCACCATGCTCGGCTTAGTAGTTACTAATTTTGATAACATGGTGAGGAGATTTACATTAAAATCTGAAGAAGAGGTGTGAAGACCAGGTAAGGTCCCGATATTGCTTTTGGATAATACCATCTGGTCACTTTAAATGTTCAAAGCTTTCTTCACATTTGATCATCTCAACCAACCTTGGGAGCAGGCAGGACGTGTAATTTTTTTGGTGCCCATTTTGAAGATTTGGAAACTAAGCCAAAATGAACAAGAACCTATGACTAGTGAGTGGCAGAATAAGGACTTTGAATCAAACTCTTTTGATCCTGGTTTTGAACTCTTATAAAATATAATAAAATGGAATCAAGTTGGGTGTGGTGGCGCATGCCTGTAATCCCAGTACTTGGGAGTCTAAGACAGGAGGATCCCAGGTTCAAGGACAGCCTCAGTGTAACTTATTGAGACTCTCAGCAACCTAGCAAGACCTAGTTCCAAAATAAAAAAATTAAAAAGGGCTGGGGGGTATAGCTTGGAGGCAAAATTCTCCTGGGTTCAATCCCCAGTATCACACACACACACGCGTGCGCACGGGCACACACACACACGAATCAAAAAATAAAGGACGGAGATTTATGGGGCAACCACAGGCAGGGAGGCAGAAGAATGGCCATAAGGATCTACTGAAGTACAAATGATGTGGCATAAACGTGTGATGGGGGAAAATCACAGCAAGGGGACGGCCAGCTGGCCGGGAACAATGGAGGTGGTGGAGATGAGGGGCGCGGGATTATTGGAGATGCGCTGTTCTCGCTGCAGTGAAACTGCACACTGACTTGGCGACAGTGTCTGGGATTGGTAACTGTAACCTCGAACTGAAAGGCAACTTTTCTGTTTCGAATTTCATGGTCCTACAGGAATCACACCAGTTCTGTCAAGATATCCATCTTTCCATAAGGAAGGATAATTCTCTTTGGTGTCACAAATGACCACCATGTATATACACACGTTTACATATATAATTTTATATTGTGCGGATGGTTTTATATCTCCTATATATGGACCCCCTCCGCCCCCATCGTTTCCCATGCCTTCTTGTCCTTCAAACTATTTTACAAGCATCCGATGTTTTAGCTGCGTGGACCGTTTCCGATTGGTCTCCGATTCCATTTCTTTCTAAAGGGTTTCGGTGCTTTGTAAGCACCCGCGGAGAGCGGAGCGCGGGAGCTGAGTCTCTCCCGGGAGCCTGTCCCGAAGCCCGGGGTGCTGGGTGCTCGCTCTCGGTGCTCGGTGCTCGCTCTCGGTGCTCGCAGGCAGCGGGGCTGTGTCCCTTCGCGCTGTGCCCAGCTCCGCCCGCTCCGCCACATCCCCCGCAACAGACCGCACGGTGCAAGACGAGGACGTGGCCGAGGGAAACCAGCCGCTCGCTGGTGTCTGTGACCCGCGAGGCGACCGCGGAGAGCAGCCACCGGCTGCCCGTTCCTGGCAGGCAATTAGCTGCCCGCTGCCCGCCCGCAGCCACGAGCGAGGAGGGACGGAGCGGTGCGCAGGACCTCCCCGCCTGCTCACCTCTCCTGCAAACAGAGGCACGGTCTCTGACTTTGAAAAACAACCACCGCGTTTCCAGAGCGTGTTTCTCAAATACCAGCATCAGGGAATCGCAGAATTACAGCTACAAATGTTACCAGGTAATATTTACAAATTGACACGCTGGAAAAAAAATTCCCAATAGGACCATTAAATAATAATCCTCATTAAACCCAACCCAAACCAAACACAATCATTCTTAAAAGCATATTAAAAGGAGAAGGGGGGAAAACCACCCCTCAAATGTTTTAAGAGAAGATTAATAATTTGCTCATTAATTTGATTGGATAATTATACATCATTGGTCTTTCCGGCATAGTGCATTTTAAAAAATTATTATTAAAAATGTCTTTTAGATTTCTCCCATACGACATACTCATCAGGTGTGTAGAAAGCTTTTTAGCATGCGAAAATGAATCATGATATTAGACAATGTGCTGTTTCTGTTTCTATCAGGAGCCAGCCTTTTCTAAAACATTAATCTGCTGCAAAAAGATGCTCCTAATTTAGAAGAAATTAGACGCGGAGTCTACTCAGCAAACACCTCTGCTAACGCTTCATTAGTATGTATTTTCACATAATTCAATTAGCCAAAACACATACGCAGGCTAGCAGAGCTGGGGCTTCTCTGGGAGTGTCAGCAAAGCTTGAAGCAGATCTGAAACAAAATTGCATAAATGGCGTGTAAAGCTCTGTGCATACAAAGATACCTTCAGGGTTCTAATAAATTCATGAAACTTTTTAAAGTATGATTTCCTAGCAGGCAATCACTTTTAATTAACAGGATCACCTACAGCAACACATGTCCTTCAAAAACTTACATTATTTTTTCTTTTTGAATTTCAAAGTTTCTGTAGTAAAAGTTGAATAGCTGAGTAGCTTAACCTCAAAAGGATTCTAGGCTTTTATGACAGTTATAAATCACTGTGGTGCCTTCTTTATAAGAAGAAAAGATTCTTAACACAACAGAGAAAGAAGGAAATCTCTTTTTAGTCATAGCTAGAAGCAAGCATTTTCTCCAAAGGTCAAAAAACTTTTCCTCAGTTAAAGAATAATTTTAAGGACATTGCAGCTACTTGTACAAGTAATCTCTTGTAATTTACTCTATGAATTAAACATTCAATTTCCAGGATTGTAGTTTGACATGGGATGGACTCCCCTCTTTCCGCAGCTGGCTTTGTAGAGTTTTTCCTCTTTTCCTTTTTAGTAAACATGGGCCATGGTTGACTGTAGGGTCTTATACTTAATGAGTCCTTCTCCTTGAGGAAAATCAGAATTACAAAATTCTGATATGCCAAATGATTCATTTGAGTGGTTCTAGCCATTTTTTTCTCAGGCCTTTGTTTGAAAGATGGGGATATGCTGGGAGGCTGTCTAGGGCTAATGATTAGGTTGCAAAAACCTGAAAAAGAGACTCTGATAATTCTGAGATGAGGGAATAATAGGGGACACCAAAAAGAGGCGTGTTCAGCATCTGTCCGATCGTCCTCAGCGACCTGGATGGTTGTCTAAGGGTGAATGCAACTAGAACAACACACCTTGACGGAGACCCTTGCCCCACGCCCTTCCTGCCTCCCAGCCCCAGCTGGCTGTTTTTCTCTACCTTTGGGAGACCCTCTGTTTTGGGATTTCCCCAAATGCAAGGGAGTAATCAATCAGGCGGACATTTGGGGAGTATAATTAGAATGGTGACATCTGCCCTTCCAAAAAACTGTGAAGATATTCTGCAGGGTAAGACTCTCTGTCATGACCACTGGCGTGAGGGATGGGGACTGACCCTTGAAGGTTGGTGTGACTGTAGATCTAAGCCCTTCTCTCTGCCCCAGGGCACTTCCTGGAGCCAACAGTCATCATTTCTCAGGTGACTGCATTGTGAGAAGATAGCCCGGCCACTGACTGTATTAACTGTTAGGGATACAAACATTTTTAAAACATTAATCTGGTCATTTATTTGCAAGCTTATTTCTTTCAATAGTTTCCTGTTGCCCTTACGATAAAATCTAAATGCTCAAATTTGGCACAAAACTCCACCATCTTACCCTTTGCTTGTGTGTCCGGCTTTCACTTTTGCTCCCTTTCTACATTTTAATTTAAGTTCCCGCCATATTGGGTCCTACCCCTCTCTACAGAGTAATTTTCTTTCTCTCATTTTAAAAAATGTGGCTTTAGCCAGGCGCGGTGGCGCACGCTTATAATCCCAGTACTTGGGAGGCTGAGACAGGAGGATCGCAGGTCTGCGGCCAGCCTCAGCTACTTAGTGAGGCCCTCTGCAACTTAGTGAGACCCTGTTTAAAAATAAAGAATGAAAAAAGGGCTGGGGGTGTGGCTCGGAGGTAGAATGCCCCTGGGTTCAATCTCTAGTATCGCCAAAAAAAAAAAAAGAAAAAAATGTGGCTTTTTAGTCCTGCTTTCTGAAAGATCCTTTTCCTCCATTTGAGTCAGAGTCCGCCCTATTTAATACCCACTCATTCTTCTAGTTTTCCACTTGGTAACCACCCTTCCCTGTCCTCAACACATAAATAAATAAATAGGACACTTAGTGATTATGATAATTGTGATGAAGGAAGGGTGGCCGCTCTAGGTAGGTATTGAGCCAATGTGTCTCTGAGGAGATCACAGCTGAGCTAAAGTATATTGAGAGGAAGCCCACCTGAGAATATCTAACAAAGGCCTCTCTGCATGCAAAACCAGGAACAAGCACGCAGTTCCTGAGATAGGAACAAGCCTGGTGCGTTGCAGACAGACAGAAAGCCAGTGCTGCTGTTGTGTACTAGTAGGCCGCGGTTTTCATGATCTGTCTTAATCTGGGGCCCTGTTAGCAGGCCCTCTGGTCTTCTCACTAAGGAATGAATGACAACTGAGTCTTTACCAGAAATAAAGTTGCTGTTTTGACTGACAAGTGCTACCTCTTTTTAACATTGTATTTATTTAAGGTATAAGTACTGTGATTACTGTAAACAAATTAGCATATCCATCTCACATAGTTACCTTTTGTGTATGTATGTATGTATTTATTTTGTGGTACAAGTACTTAAAATCTACTTCCTTAGCACATTTCCAGTATACAGTGCAATATTAACAACTACAGTCCTTATCTTCTATGATATATATCTAGGCATACTTATCCTATGTAACCGAAACTTTATTTCTCAATTTATTCTGAATTAAGGCAAGGGTAGGAGTGCCACTTGTTGGTCCCCTCAATGACTTTAGCATTAGTTAATATGTCTTGTAAATATGTTTTCCAATAAAGTTTGTTTTTTAATTTAGTTTATAGAGTTTCTTTACCATATAGTACTTTTTGTTTTTATGTAGTCAAATTTATTATTTTTATTTTATAGTTTCTAGGATAATTATTAAGCTTTTCTGAAATTTTTTTTTTTTTTTTGCGGTACTGGGGATTGAACCCATGGGCATTCTATATCTGAGCTACACACCCAGCGCTATTTTTTATTCTTTATTTTGAAACAGGGTCTCATTAAGTAGCTGAGGCTGGCCACGAACCCGGATCCTCCAGTCTCAGCCTCCCAAGTACTGGGATTACACACGTGCGCCACCATGCCCGGCTAGCTTTTCTGAAATTTAAAAGTTTCTCATGTTTTTTTTTTTTCTAGTACTAAGGTTTTTGTTTTTGCATTTAGATCTTTGATCTGGCATTTTGTTTTTTGATATAAAATGGTAGAGATCCACCTAATTCCCTTTTAAAGTTTTTATCCAGTTGTCCTGAAAATTTTATTGAATAATCTATCTTTTATCCCATTGATTGTCAAGGCTAACTTTATTAGGATCTATCTATATCTATCTATCTATCTATCTATCTATCTATCATCTATCTATCATTCATCTATCTATGTATCTATCTATCATCTATCTATCTATCTATCATCTAATCTATCTGCTGGTTATTGAACCCAGGTTCATTCTACCTCTGAGCTACACCCTTAACCCTATTTTTAATTTTTATTTTGAAACAGGGTCTCACTAGGTTGATGAGAGTCTCACTACTTGCTGAGGCTGTCCTTAAACCTATGATCCTCCTGTCTCAGCCTCCCAAGTACTGGGATTACAGCTGTGCGCCACCATGCCAGGCTACTCCCGGCCCTTTTAAAAAACTTTTTTATTTTTTGAAACAGTCTCGCTAAGTTGCTGAGGGCCTTGCTGAGTTGCTGCAGCTGGCCTTGAACCTGTGATCCTTCTGTTTCAGACTCCCAAGTACTTGGATTACAGGTGTGTGCTACCACACCCAGCTAGGAATTATATTCTTTTATGTAACTGTGTCTATTTGGGGCACTCTGTTTGGCTGTGTTTATATGTGTGCATAATTATTTGCCATTATTCAGCTGTTTTAATTACTGTATCTTCATAATGTTTCAAATCAGACAGGGTTAAAAACCATTCATTATTTTTCCCTTGCAGAATTTTCTTAGATATTTATGTATATTTAGTTTTTTTTTTTTTGCGGTACTGGGGATTGAACATTGAACCCAGGGGCATTCTACCTCTGAGCTACGCCCCAGCCCTATTTTTTTAAATATGTTTTTATTGGTGCATTGTAGTCTCACATCACAATGAGTATCAGTTTGGTGTTAACACACATGCACACAGATCTTAGTGTCCCTCCCCCCTCCTCCCCCCCCACCTATTTTTTTTATTCTTTATTTTGAAACAGGGTCTTACCAAGTTGCGGAGGGCCTTACTAAGTAGCTGAGGCTGGCAGCGAACCTGGATCCTCCTGTCTCAGCCTCCCAAATACTGGGATTACAAGCATGTGCCACCACGCCCGGCTGTATGTTTAGTTTTATTTGTCTGATAATGTCTTCATTTCCCCCTTAATACTAAATAATAACTTCTTTAAATCTAGTTGTAGCTTGACAGTTGCCCTCATCATAGTAGAAGATAGGATATTTGGTTTCCATTGTGGGGATTAAAAAGCGTGCTATCTGTCTCATCTTCATTCCCTGTGAGTGGTCTGTCTGTCTTCTCTGGTTGCTTTTAAGAATTTCTTTTTGCCTTTGATGTTTTATCAAATGATATATCATATGATATATCTACATGAGGATTTTTTATTTGCTTGGTGCTTGTTGTGATCCCCAAATCTGTGGATTCTCTCGTCAGTTTTCAGAATGAAGCAGTCTTTCTTCTGAAATTCTTTTTCTTTTTTTGGTGGTACTAGGGAGTGACCCCGGGTACTAGGGTATTCCACTTCTGAGCTGCATCTACAGCCCTTTTTATTTTTTGTTTTGAAACAGGGTCTTGCTAAGTTACTGAGGCTGTCCTCGAACTTCAATCCTCCTGTCTCAGCCTCCCAAGTACATAGATTACTGGCTCCTGGTTCTTCTGAAATCCTAATGAGGTGTATACAAGACCTTGGTATTTTGTCTTTCATGTCTCTTAATCTCTCTGTGCTTCTCCTCTGCTTTATTTCTCAATACCAGAGTGCTCTAGGACACAATTATTGTCCCTTCTCTTCCTAGGCAAATTCACTCACTTTCTGGATTTAACACTATTTCTGTGCCGATGACTTTTAAATTTTACTTTCTGTGTTTTCCTTGTGGCTTGTATATTATTTGCCTCCTTACCATTTCTGTTCGAATGTCTCAGAATTAAATTACCTATGCTCTACTTAGTCATAGAGATTTTTTCAAATGTAAACAAAATCATGCTCTTGTCCTTTAACATCTTCCTATTGTGCTTAAAAATATTATTAGTATGTCTCATAAAGATCTATATGGTCTGGTCCTATAATACACTAGAAACAAAAGAATGTATAAGATAGTTTTCTTTTTGCAGTACTGGGGATTGAACCCAGGGGCATTCTCCCTCCGAGCTACACCCCCAGCCCGATTTTTTTATTCTTTATTTTGAAACAGGGTCTCACTAAGTTGCGGAGGACCTCACTAAGTAGCTGAGGCTGGCCACGAACCTGTGATCCTCCGGTCTCAGCCTCCCAAGTACTGGGATTACAAGCATGTGCCACCACGCCAGGCTTTAAGATAGTTCTTTTTTTTTTCTTGCGGTACTGGGGATTGAACCCAGGGGCATTCTATCTCCAAGTTACACCCCCAGCCCTATTTTTTATACTTTATTTTGAAACCGGGTCTCACGAAGTTGCGGAGGGCCTCACTAAGTAGCTGAGGCTGGCCGCGAACC